>JAQGAZ010001507.1:0-28495 GCA_034692225.1 Polydesmus complanatus
CCCCAGACAGAGAAAAAAGCGGTCGAGTGGGGATAAATGTCTTTTGAAAATTCACTATTGATTATGGTGTTTGGTAGGCCGTCAGCTGGCATCACAATGGGACGAATTAATTCAGGACTGGACAAACTCCCAGGAACGTCAGTTTCGTCATCTTTTACACAAATTATATCTCTCGTTTTATGCCCTGAGATTATCAAAAACTACAAATCGCCAAGTGAAGAACAAAAGTTTATCGTAGAAAAGAGTGTTACATTACTGCATTAGCATTTTTTTCTTTGTACGAGTATTATCAGATTTTTCTCCTTTCCACTCACGAATTACATTACCGGTAGTAAAAATATATGTCGCGTACATTTTTTTTTTATTATAAAAATCAATCTCTAATGTTTATTAAAGTAAATGAAAATTTCTTTGAAAAATGAAAATAAGTTGCCAAAACCGCAACTTGGAAAATAAGAGGATGCAGAGCGGAATTTGAGGAAAGACAATTTCGAACAAAAACCTGAGATCTTGTTTAATTGCCGCTACTAAATTAAGAAAAAGACGGATTACCGATATTTAATCTGCTGGGAACTATTTAATGCGATGGTTCTTAAGCCAGCCAGCTCTAAATGTTTTCTTCGTGACTAATAGATCCTAGGTTGAAATCAACCGGCTAGAGATTGATTTTCCTCGTACAGTACCCGGTACACGTAGCCTACTCATAAGAGTTGGCCTATACAGCTTTTCTTCTACCGATTCCGTAAGTGAATATGATTTGAAATTGACTTTTATATTATATCGTAATAATGTGAAATGGCGTTTTTTTCTCCCCGCTTTGAAAGTATTTTGTCGAGGGCCTGAATTGAGTGTTTTTTAGTGTGTGTTCGGGCGACGGAGGTCGAGTTCGAATTTAATGTTTGTCCGAAATACATTAGATGTGTGTAGAAGTATTTCTATGACGTGCGTCCTCGCTCTCTCTCTCTCTCTTTCTGCTAAGAAATTTATGAGTTGATGTTTGAAACAACTGGTAGGTTTTTGTTTATACATACGGGTAGGACTATACGTTCATAATACATTTTTGACAACTTTTTATTCTATTTTTATCTTCCATCGGCGACTACCGCAATCTACACGTACTGGATATGTACTATCGCTCTTATATACATTACAAGTGCCTACTTTTTTTTTTTTTAGTATAAATAAATGAGGTCTTGTAACCCCTCTTGGAAAATTATTATTTAGAAAATTTAAAATTTTAAATAGTGTTTAGATGAAGCGGTTGGAGTGAAGAGAGATGGAGGGAGAGAGAGAAAGGATTGTATAATCATAGATGACCTCATTCTTTAAAGAAACTCATCATTTTCATTTAGAAGAAGAAGAAAAAAATATATTCGCTACTCATCTTGTTTTAATTTAATAAATTAAGATGTTATTTTATTACAATTAGGCTACAAATATTTACATGTACAGTACCAGCATGTAATCATTTATCACAATCAATGTGGAAAGCGTAATTTATTTTAGTGACTCGACTTCTCCGTATATTGATTCTTCGTTCATTCCCCAATGAAAACAAACACATTACTCGTACTTTTTTTTTCCAACATTTTTCACGCAGCAATTATTATTATTCTTAATAAGTTTAGTTTTAAGTTTAGATTTTTCCCTTGGTTTTTTCTTTTTTTGTTTGTTTGTTAATAGAATTCTATTCACAAATTAATGTTTCGAGTCTTTGAAAATACATGACACTTTATGGGTAGAGTAAACCCACTACAACATTGTATAAAAAAAAGTATTACATTACTGAAAAATAGGAAAGCAAAGTTGTTCCACTCTCAAACTTATTGTTTATTTTTCCTATTCTCGTTCGAATGCTGCGCTAACCCTCTTTTGAGTGATGAATATTAAAATAACATTTAATTATATTTATCATAAATATTCTCTCGTCCGTCTATTATCTTGTTATGGTGAAAAGGCGGAAAATGGTTTGGGTTTACGATGGGTGGGTGCACGTGGTGCGCAACACGTACTGGTGCCATATGCATAAGTGAACATGACACTGTACTGTATAATAATATATTACCGTAAGCAGTTTGCGCATTTATAATCCTGGTTTGTCCTGGTATATAAACAAATTTTTCGGGTGTTGGCATATTATTTTTATAGCTTCGTATTATATAACTCATATTTTGAATATAGGTTAATATGGCTTTTTTTTTTTTTTTATTAAAATTTATTTTTGTTATTACCGATTTTAGTTAGTAAAGTTAAAAGACATAGTTTGAATTAGGACATTGGCGGTTTCTCATCGATATTTCTTTACATTCGATTTTTAAAATTTATTTTAATATAAATTATTATGTGTGTGTGTGCGCAAAACCTGTAGATATGAATAATTAGGTCGAAACAAAGTTTCTGAAACGTTGTAAGTTTAAAATTATCTACCACTTTAAGGACATAATATTATATGGAGTAGTTATTTTCTGGTTTTAAATTTTTAAATTATGGTGTTTGCAAATTTGGTATTACCTTATAATATACATTATTTTTCTAATTATTTATATGTTTTAATAGGTATAGGCCTAATCGATTTAATTAGCAATTATTGTGCTTAATGTCGTTTATCTGTAAACTAGTTTTGGGCGCCATTTAGCCTGAAATGACTACTAATTAAAAATCATTTTATTAAATTTTTTTTTTTTCTTTTTTTTTTCTTTTGAAATAATCCAGACTGGTTTGGTGTGTGCAAATGACACATTTTTTTATTGCTATTTTTACATAAGGCGAGAAGATAAGAGGCGGTTATCGTTGGCTAATTTACGGTTTGGCGACTAAGTGTTTACAGAAAAAACAGCTTTTTACGTTTACTTAACATTTTCTTTTTTATTCGTCTTCGACACAAATTTCAATTTTTTTTTTATCCGGCTTTCTTCTTTTTCTTCTTCCTTCTATTTAACTCAGATATCGTATGTGCGAGAGAGAAAGCAAATCAGAACAGCACATTTGGTATTATATAAATACTTCAACGCACACATAAACGCTCTCAAAAAAGACCAATAAAGATAAACTTCAAAAGTTGTTTTCTCCCTCCCTCCCTCCACAAGTGGCATTAAGAAATTCACCCATTGTTTTCAATTGGAACATGTGAAAAAGTAACTCAAATGAGAAATTAGAAGAGAAAAAAAAACCAATTTTAAAATTTTAAATTATTACCACGTGTTTAAAAATGATTTTTTTTTATTATTACAAGCAAAATGACATGGAACTGCCACTTTGATTTTAATGCCAACGATTTCGTTTTAAATATTTTTTTATACAATAGTGAGAACAAGTTTTTCAAAATTTTTTACACAAATTTATTAGTAGAATTTTAAATCGTTATTTTATCGCGTGAAAATTATTAAGTTATTACTGTAGTAAGCTTATTTGCAGCATAATAATATACAATATTTTTTTCCTTAGAGACTACATTATTTTGTAGTTAAGGTAACGTTGACAATGTAAAACGTTAACTGTTAATGTATTTAACGTGCTATGGTAACCATCGCATTGAGATCAAAATATTAAGAAAAGTATTACGTTAGTTCGATCTCGGTGCATTCGACCAAAATGAATTTATTTAAAAATTCTGAACTTCTGATTCGAAGAATTCATTTGTTCAAAAATAAACAAAAAAATATTTCAACAATTGTAATTAACTTTTTTTTAAAATTTTTTTTTTTTTTTTTTATAAATTCCGTTATTTCGGTTTCAAGCAATTAAAATAATAAATGCAATATTTTGTTTAATTTTTTGTTTATTTTATAAATATAAATTTTGTTTTCCTCGTGTTAAATTTCCGGTAGGCTGTTTCCAATTTCAATTCTACTTCATTTTTCGGTTGTTGACTTAAAAATTTCAAAAACAGGCTTTTATTTATTTATTTATTTATTTTTTTTTTTCAAAAATGTTTTCTCAACAAGCTAATATAGGCGGAAACCTAAGATAAGAATTAAGACTCGAAAGTTTCATCTCGAATTATTCATATAATGAGTGCTCTCTACAGCCTAAACATTATGATGTTTGAATTGTAAATAACACTTCTACGTGCTTACAATATATTTCTTCCTCTTTTTTTTTTATTATTTTTATTTTTTTTTAAAAAAAAAATATTTTATTACTTGAAATTAAGGGAAATGTTAAGTGTAAGGAAAAGTTTCTGGGAGGAACCTCACGTGCACGCTACATTTAAGCTTGAGAAAATCAAGCGAGTTATTTGTTTTCACTCATTCGTTCCATCTCTACGCATTACACTTTATTATACAGTCTTCAGGTTGGCGCGCTCAAATTTAATATAATAATTTGGGAAACCAAAATGACTTCTCAGGAAAAATAAAAGATGCGAACTAGGAGGAACGGATAACGCGCGAGAGAGAAAACAGAACGAGAGGGAGTGAAAGAGAAAGAAATAAGCAGAAAATGGGAGGAGAGAGTGGGGGGGGGGGGGGAAGTGGGGGTTGAACGTAACAAGCGAGTTTGAAAAGCAAACAAAACTTTTTCCCCGTTTATTTTTCCTTTTCTAAATATTTTTTAGGAAGTTAAAGAAGCGCCCCTTTTATAGTTTTCGACTTTCGAGGGTCGCTGATAATATACAGTATACAACAGCATCTCTTCTTCTGCTTCTTCTACCATAGCACCCCAGCATACATCCAGGATATAAAGACTCGAAACTGAGAAGGAAATACGAGCTGTAAAAGTTGAGTAATGAGCATCGTAAAAAGCATATACTGGAAATTGAGAGATTTTTTTTTTTTTTTTTCTTTTTCTATTTCATAATAAAAATCTTCGGGTAGAAGTGGGACTAGTGTGCAGGGGGGAGCGAACGAAAAAACAAGGAAGAGAGGGGGGGGAATGGAGAGTTATTTTGTACGGGTATCCGAAGAGAGAGATGGGTGCGAATTCAGTTAAATTTTAAACGCACTCTCTAAAAAATATATAAAATGAGGAGGGGGGTGTATGAGGTGAGTTGAGGGGTTAAATTAGTTCTACCTCCCCCCCTCATTCGCTCATTTAAAACTCTCCCCCCTCAACTTTTTCCACATCAAAATTTTTTTTTTCGAGACTAACGCACGTGCGAAGGTGATGGGGAGGAGGGGCGAAGGGAGCCTGTACATGTACTGTACTTTCTATCATCTTTTTTCAAACGGACTAAACGAGTTAATAAACGAGAAGAACGAGGCTTTTCCCTCCCCCGCGCCTACAGCGCTTTTATTGTTCGCGCATTTAGCACTAGGGTCGTGATATTAAATTAGATTTGGACTGATTAAATTCTTCACACTGCCACTAGAAACTCTTATAGAGTTGAGTTAAATGCGAGGGGGAGAAATAAAATGTTTGAGGAAATTGTTGATTTTGAAGGCGGGGGGTGAAAAAAAATCTTATTACCTGCTCATGGAAATTCCGAGGAAACGTTAAATATAGATAGGTAACGTTTTTTTTTTTTTTTGGTGTGTTTTTTATTGTTTTTAGTCTTCTTATCGATGATACGCCATTGAATGACGTCAACAGGCGGTCATCGAGCGACGTGAAAGGCGTGTAGGCATGCGCAATGCTCAAGGCAGTTTGCGTGCTTATGTTTTTTCAAAGATGAAGAGACTATAGAGAAACTGGGCGCGCGCGAGCTTTTAACAACGCTTTTAGCACGATTTTAATCAAGTTGATTGGAATGGCTGACTTGCTTTGCTCGACCCGGAAGTCGTGAAATTGTAGCGCTTTAAGTGAGATTGCCACGCGTTTTTTTTTTTATTTTTTTATTTTTATTCCACGTCTGCACTTATTTTGACGATTTGCTAACGATGTTAAGGAGCTGGAAAAGAATTCGATAGGGAAGCGATAAGGGAGGGTATTAGTAGGTTAATTGAAAGCGATTAATTCAGACGCTGAGAGTTTATTATTTTTTTTTAATATTATTTATAGAATAGCAGATCTATAACAAGTAGCTAAGCAATTTTAATAATTTGCCCAGAGATCTCAATTTCAATCTTATTTACGTTCTAAAAAGCATTCAAAGTGAATAACAGTTAGAAGCCAAGTAAATATAAAAGATATTTTTTTATACCAATAATTATTAATAATCCTGATTTAGCACCGATGAACTGCTACATTTTAAGCAACCAAAAATAATTTTTAACTAGAAACCTTTCCATAGTCTTAAAGTTTTGTTGATTTAAAGCAATTACAGTAATTTTTCTTATTCGAACGTTGGTAGTCTTACTTTTTGTTTTAATCTAAAGCAATTATTTGTAATTACTGAATCGGTTGAACAATTTAATTAGGCTAATCAAGTGTAATGAATGGCTATTACCACCACCAGTGTACTCCAGTCACCTTTGATTAACACCGGCGACGTGTGAATTCCTCAATTAAGTTATTGTACGTGCCTATTCCAACTTTTCCTCTTCTGGGCTATCTTTCCACAAGTGTCGTCTCATTGTCTTCGCGCATCCCTCCCCCTCTAGTTAGCCCCCCTCAGCACTCGTTGCCCCCCATAATGAAGCTAGAGTCGTCGAGTACATAGAAGAGAGAGTGTGTGTGAGGGAGGATACGAGTATAAATTGCGGCATTGTTTCGCGCTCAACTTTTGCTAATGAATAATTTTAAGTAAATGTTGAATGTGTCACCTCGCAGCTGCTATATATTGTTCTCCTAATTTACCGAATTGGATGGTTAATTTGTCAAATTATATTATTTATACATTGTATTAGCGTCGTCACACGCGCTAAACACTGACTTATTTGCATAGTGACGGCGCGCTAGGCGTAGGCGGAACGGAACGTAACGTAATTAGCGAGTTTGCGCGCTTTTGCAATTGAATTTTTATAATTTGTGGAGCCTCACATAGCTCGCATATGTCTTCGAGATAAAAAAAAAAAAAAAACGAAAAAACACACGCATAAGCATATTCGTTCGTAAGCAAAACTTTTCACACGTGCGATACAATACGCAAAAACTATTAATTTACAGATCTTGTTTATGGGCTCGCGCACGCAACGCCTAGCCGCGTACAACTTTAGAAATAAAGGTATAAAAGAAACAGAAGAAGAAGAAGAAGAAGAAAAAAAAGAAGAGAGAAATAGAAATATACAGAGCTTAAAAGTAAAAGATACGACTTATTGTTTGCATAAATGGATGACAAGTAATTAAGCCAACACAAATTTAAGCATAGTTTATAGAAGTAGTACAATTGCAACGAGCGAGGGAGCGAGCGAAAGAAAAGATTTCTTCTTTTTCTCGTTTTTATTTTTCTAATACAGTAACAGTAGATTCTGAAATGACGCCCCAATCTCGTTTTCGAATAAAGAAAAATAATATAATGCGAAAGGGGGGGATGTAGCGAGGAGGGGAGGGAGATTTTTATAAATCTCCTTCTAATTCTAATTTGGATTATGTTTCAGGCTCCCAAATTTTTTTTCCCCCGCCGGTCATAATTTTAGGACATAACTATTAAAATTTCTTTTTTTTTTTTTTCTCCTCTACTCGGGGATTTATTATTATTTATTTTTCTGCTTTTTTTTTTTTTTTTTAAATCTTTTTCTGTTTTTCTTTCCTCGTGTGACGCGAGCCTGAATTAAGAAGTTGAAGTGCCGGAAGTTTTCTCTACCTTTCATTTCGAAATTATATTTTGATAATTTTTTTTTTTTTTTTGAAAGTGAGAGAGAGACATTAGAAAGGAATGAGGGAGAGAGATAAATAAAAACATTAAAATGATTTTCACGTAGCAGTCACGCCACGTAAACGTTATCTTGTCCCAGTTTTTTTTTTTTTTTTTTTTTTAATGAAAATGTTAAAAGTTTGAAGAAGCTTCCAGTTTGAACGCGCCGAGTACCGCGCCGCCGCGTTTAAGATGATTTTTATCCGCGTCAAAAATTTATTTGGATAAATTACGGCGTTCCTTGTTATCTCTTTATAATATTACACGTTCTCGTATATTAGCTCGCGATTTTTTTTCGTTCTTCTTCTATTATTTATTTAATTTTTTTTTTTTGGAGGAGTGATTTACAATTCCAACACCTCTCCGCTTCACGCCTTAAGCTCGCGCCGAGTTTTCTATTTTAATCCGCACTTTTCTACAAACACCCGAGTGTAATTTGCATGTACCTCGTCGTGCTATTTATACATGTACAGGACCGGGAAAAAGTTTTTGTTAGAAGGGAAAAAATTATATTGAAATTTATCTTCTTCTCGTGCGACGATGCTCTTTTATTTCGTTGCCCTATTCAAATTGTTGCGTCTTGTTTACGTGCGCCTGCAACTCCCGACTAATACCTTGTATATGATTGTGCTAAGATTGTTTCGGTCGGATATAATAATAATTACACACTCAACCGAAAATTTTTCCTAACAAAAGTAAAGAACGTTGCTTCTAATTCGTTTTATTATGATATGGAAATTAATTTAGTTTTGTATAAATTGCTTATCTTCTTCTTATTCGTTGGCGAATAAGCTGTAATGTAGTAGGCGAGATGGATTAATTTCGATGTTTTCTTCTAAATATTTTAATTTGCAAAGTATTTTTTTTTTAAAAGAAGGAGGAAGAACAAAAAAATAGGTAATTCTAAAGGACAATTATTATTACGAACGATATGAATTTATATACAATGTTTTAAGGAAATATTTATGACGACTTGTTATTATTGCGTTGGAATCCGCTTAAAGCGGTTTATTGTGCAAGAAAAATGCCGTTTCGGAGCTGGAAAGGGGGGGGGATTTAATGAAAGCAGATTCTTTTATTATTTTGAAGAAGTTTTATAATAACGCGCATATCTTTAATGCTATTATATTTTATACCGATTGTTGAGAAGATGACGTTAAACTTATTATTTTCGTATTGTTCGAGGCTTTTTGAGAGATGAAAATTCAATTTGATAATTAGGGAATTATTTTATTAACAGTTACCTTATATCATTAGGCTTTTTCCGGTTAGTTTGAAACATTTTCTTTTTTTAAAAAAGTTTTAAGTGTATTTATTTTTTATTATGAAAAAGTCACGCGGATTATTAATTAATTATTAGCGTAAAAAATTTGAATTGAGATCTCTTTTCAACCGTAATTTATTAGCGTTAATAACATTATTTATTCACTTGATACGAAAAGATAATGGATGCCAATATACATTCTGAATTAATATGTTAAAAAAATAATAATTTTTTTTCTTTCTTTTATTTTTACAATGAAAAAACAACAACAAATTAATAAAAGATTTTATTTACTTTTCAGCTTTAGGATCAAAATTTGACATTTGAGACTTAAGTTCTTATGCAAAATATTTTTTTTTTTATTAAAAGATTTTGATGAAAAGAAAAGATCATCTAGAGAAAGTATGCTAATTCCCAATTGAAATTGAAAAACAATAGGAAAAAAATATATAAATATTAATATGGAGGAGGATACTGTATCTATCTCACGATTTTGAATTCGTAAGAATTGTTTACCATTTAATCTTTTTAATTAGACATTTTGAAAAAGCTCCGATGAAATAAGAAAGCTTTACTGATATAATACGAGCCGACGTTAATCCTAGGAGATAGAAATCGAACGTTCTATGTATAGTATGCTGTGAACAGTATGATGCCACCCAAGCAGGCAAATTCTTTTTTTATATAGAAATTGTTATAATGCGTTTATATGCCTACGATACAAATTATTTGCAAGGAGGATGGATATACATTAGTTTTATTAAAGAAAAATAATTTATTTTTTCCCCCCTCTATTTGCTTATTTTAAGATTTTAAGCAGAAAAAGAAAGGAGAAAAATATTATAAGGAAATTGAGTTCGCATCTTCAATACATTTTTTTAAAAAAAAATATGTCATAATATCATATCATTATATAGCCTCAAGGGGGTGTGTGTGTGCATACGTGGTAGGGGTTAGGAGGGGGGAGGAGTGCTTGTCGATTGAATTTGCCTGTCATCTGTTTACAGTTTAAAAACAAGTGAAGCATTTAATGTGAATGTTTATGAATTGTATTATTGTCAACGGTACAAGTGGCTCCCCAACCCGCACTCATTGAATATTTTATTTCTTTGGCAGCAAATACCATGAATCTTGGTCTTATGTCTTTCTATACCATTCTCTATTGCCTTTTTAACTGACCTCAATTTTCATGTTATTTGTATGCATTCAATTGTAAACTTTAGGGGCGCAATTACGTCAATTGCGACGCTCATGGTTAGAAAACCTCGCCGCAAAAACTCGATTTTACATTTTTAGCTATTAAACCATTTTTATGGTTGAAAATATATATTATACGGAAGTGAATTTAGCCTACTAGATAGAATTATTTTTTTTTTGTAGGCTAATTTAAAAGTGTATGCAGTGCGGATCATTATAAATCAGCGATTAAGGAAGTAATTCTCCCGAGTTAACATTTACATAGCCATATAATTTATTCAGGTATGACAAAGCGTTAAAACTCGGAAATAATTTTTTAGTTTATATATTACTTTTTGAGAAACGCAAAATCGAGGTTTTACTATATGCAATCATGATCTAGCTCTTCTACATAAACGGTGCGTGTATTTTCTTTAAACTTTTTAGGATGTAACTTTACAATTTAACGTCATTACGAGCAGTAAATCTAAACGCATTTTATGATTTCGAAAATGGGTACTGTATTTTTTTATTTGCTTTTCTTTAAAATAAAAAAGAAAAAGTTTTATACGGTCGGCAAACTGAATTTATAAGAAATACTACTTCACATAATATTTCTTATCCAAATACTCTGCGCGTTCAAGTCGTATAAAACAAATAAACGTTGCAAAAAGAACGATATTGTATGATTGATGAAATAGATTTAGGTTGCGGGTTTTCTATTAAGATTTTATTAAGAGAAAGAGTGTGTGATAGGAAAATATGATGATGATAATAATAATAAGTGCGAAGGGGGGTCTGACTTCTAACGAAGGTTTAGAGTTGGCTTAATTCTAATTCCTTCTGGGAGAGCATTTTATTAATCCGTCGGAAAAACCGTCTTCCCTCAAATACGGTGCATGTACAGCGTTTCAAACGCTCCAGTTTCAACGCAATTATGTTGACAGTTGAAGGGAATAAAACTATGAGAAAACGCCAGTGTTTTTCTGCAATATGGTATTCAGTCATCTAGTTTTATTTAATCTTCGTTCTACACTGATCTCAATTTGTTATCCATGAAATTTATTAAAATTAACTACCAAACGTAAATTTAAATAATCGTTCAAAAAAAAAAGTACCGAATTATATTTTTCTGAGATTGCGTTTCTACTTAATTACCCATAGATTCCGTTTTGCATCCTCGCACTTTTGGAGTGACATCTTTACCAGTAAGTTTTCTGTAGTAAAGAATATTTTATTGCTAGTTTTAAAAGGTTTTTGTTAATTTTTTGAAGTTGGATGTTTTTAAAAGTAGTTTAAGCGACTATTAATGTACAATGAAATTGAGTCTTGGGAGTTATTATTTTAGAAGGAAGGTTCGTGAACTTTTTTATTACCGGTATTTGTAATTTTTTTAACCGTATTCGCAAGTGATGATGGCTATGTACTGATGGAAAAATTAATGGTATTAGGTAACGCATCTTTGATATTTAGATGCTTCGTAAATTGTTATTCACTTCAAATTTTTTTTTTTTTTTTTCCGGAACGTATCTAGGACGCAACGCCAGGTCTAAGTGTATTTCGCAGTAACTTTTCTGTATGCAAAGGAAAAAATGTGTAGTCTTACTGATAACTCGGATTTAAAAATCAATTATCTTTTTTTTTTCTGTCTCCCATGCGTTGGCAAACGTCGAGGCTTTTAGTTTTGGTCTGTTGATTGATTTTGTATGGAAAAATGGAATTGTAAGAGAGTTGACAGGGTGTTGCCAAGCCGTGTCTGGTCAAGAATAACACTTATTCGACGATATGTATATTTGATCGGCTGCACTTAGTCTTATTATTGCATCGTCACTTTCGAGACTGATGGTAACGGCGTAACGTAACGTGTTTCACGCTCGACGATTAATGCATCGAGTTATATTATTATATATATATTTTTTAATATAAAAATGGCAAATGCATTGCTGATTCCTTCATCTTTTTTTGATTCGACGAAAGAAAAATGATATCTCTCTTTTCTGCCGGCGAATATTTATGTGATGAGACGGGTCAGTAAAAAGCGTTGGCGTTATACGTGACGTTCAAATGTACAAAATAGCAGTGCATTATTCTTGGGGAGAGAGAGAGAGAGAGTAAGGGGAACAAAAAAAAATTGAACATGCAACAAATGGCATATAAAAGCACGAGCTGCATTATTATGTATGTAAGAGGAGTGCGCGTTTAACCTTTGGCAATGTACAATAACGCGATTTTGTAAGCTCGGCGCACACGCGTACACACATTATATTTGCACATGAGTTGCTAAGTGTTTCGGGAGAGAGAGAGAGAGAGAGAAAAAAATAAATAAACAAATATACATGTAAACCTTAAAGGTCAAAAAATGCTTGACATTTTACATTACCATCCAACACGTAAATAAATGTTTCAAATGTAGCGGGATTTTTTTTTTCTTTTTTCTATTTCGAATTCGGTAATGTTTTTTCATTTACTGTAGTTGTTTTGTTATTATTTGCGCGAGCGGCACAAATTTTGGAAGAGCGCGCGCGTGCGCCGCTTGGCATAATACGAAAACGGTCGTTGTTGATGTGAAGATGAGATGACAGTTTATGTCGAAAACACGCGCGCACGCATTTATATATTTTGATAAAAACGTCTTCTCTCGGCGTTTGAGCCTATGTAAAAGCGCAGTTGCGAACAATTTAAATGTTTGCTGCGAGAAGCGAAAATATGTGGGTAATAGAGAATGTGACGGAGATTCTTTCTCTCTCGCGCTATAGTACTTTAACTGGCTTATTTATGTTATTACGACTTCTATCAACCAATCTTATAATAATGCCAAATTTGAACAACAGGTGGAAATTATTATTGAAACGAATGTGTTTAATGACATTCGCGTTTTTATCATTCTTTTTATTGTAATTAGACCTTTATGTTTATTTTTTATTTTTTTAATAGTTTTATTACGATAATATTTTTAAAAAATTTTTTTTGGCGGAATATTAATTTAAGGAGTAACTTTTGTTAAACTCGAAATTGGTTTTCGTTTCTTAACAACAACTACAACAAAAAAAGAAATGCGAAACGATCGATAGCGTCGATATAGTGCTTCGTCACGTTGTCTATTTATGTTAAGTCGATTGAAACAAATTTCGTAATTATATGAAAAATGTCGTTTAGTGCATCGACTAATATATTTTTTTGAAGAATGGGTTCCACTCGGAATGGCATTTCATACAATTAAAAAGAATGCAGCGATGTACAAAATGCGATGAAACAAAAATAATAAAAATTTTCCCGAGTTAAATTGAAAAAATGTGCTACGTATTATCAACAACTATTGTTGAGTGTTTCTGTATAATATACAGTATAATAATATAAAAAAAAAAAAAGATTGGGACATATGATATCGGTCTTAATGCTTAAATTTAATCTCGTTGCTCATTTTCGTGCATCGAAGCGAAATTGTTTTTCGATGAACATCGACCAGCAAAACCATTAAGGACAACGCATTTAATTGAAGACGATCGAGCACGATCTGTCCATTATTCAACACTCCCCTCAATTCCCTTGTCTTGTATATCAAGTTTTTTTTTGGGTTTTTTTATATATATACCGGTACAGTATATATATTTCTCAGGCATTTTTTTTATCGAAAAGAAGTTAAGAGAGATTGTAATGAAACTGTCCGGTTTTTGTTGTTAATCGAGGAAAATAAATTTGCAGCTAATTCGACTTCGCTGTCTCGAGTAATGTAATTCACAGTCAGGTTCTGTTCTCTTTCGGTGGTAGAAAACGTTGTTGCTAAGAGATGGGAGGAAGAGGAGGTTTGGGATGCCGTGTTTCGATGATGAAATACGAGTATGATCAAAGTAAATGTGTTTATCTTCGCCTCGATGTTAACATTTTTTTTTTTTCCAATGGTCTTCTTCTACTCTACAACGCTGCTGTCGTTGCTACCAACCTACGGCTTCATTTTGCTTTTCTTATTAACGAAGTTGGTAGATGGATGAGGAGGGAGAATGAAAAAAATGTCGAAGCTTCCTCAGAGAATTTTATTTTATTTTCTTAAATTTACTTCTTAATGAAAACTGTTACGACTTTTGTTTGTCTATTATATAATATACCGGTATATATTTATTTTTTATTATTATTATTTACTCGCTGTTGTTTAGTTTGCTTTAGGTTAGAAAACTCTTAGTAATTCAGGGGGGAAAAAAATTGTTTATCTTTTTTTTTATATTATTGTTTCTGTTTTTAATCATTTTGTTTGATTTTTTAAGTGTATTGTGCTTTTTTTTTTTTAATTTACTTTTACGTTTCACTTTAACATCGATTGAACTTGGTAGTGTTTTTTTTTTTTATTTTTGATTGAGAGTGGTAAAACGTGCGCTAATAGCGTCGAAGTAGATTGATAACAAAGTAATTAATTTACTACCATTGGTTTTTTTTTTCCGGTTTTAATTGTTGTTTACTTACGTAACAAATTGAAGTAACTTTTTCTCAAAATAAATAAAAACGTGAAATTGGCATGTACCAATTCATTTAACGTTTTTAATCGAAAATTGCTAATTAAAAGTCTATTGCTTATTTCCTTCCTCTAATAATAATTATACCGTACAAAATAAAAAGGTTTTTTTTTTCCCTTCTTTTTTTTTTTTTTTCTTTGATTAAGTTTGGGTATTGTATTTTCTAAACTTGTCGTTTTAATTATTTTTAAAACTGAACTTAAAATCCCTTTCCGAGAATTATTTTTCTCCTTTTTAAGCCCGAAACGAAACTAGTTTTCTACCTCGAAATCTCTCACTTTGTAATTAATTGTCGTACCGTTTAATGATAATGCAATAGGAACGATTAGGGCCGCAAATCGCGCATCCAAAGTGAATGATTGTTCCTCAAAGTCCTTTTAGTTGCGCGTGAGTTGATTTTTTTTTCTCCGTCTTCTTCTTCTCCTCTCTGGCTCGAGGAGAGTTTGAATCGTACAGTATTCTGTTATCGCTTCAAAGTGATTGGATTTATTTTAAGATTCAAGTATCGTGGTCAGCAGCGGCGGCGGCGGCGATGTTAAGATGGGTGGTGGAGTGAAGAGAGAAAGGGGTTGGGGATTGGCGGAATAACTTAGATTGATTGAAAGACTTTGATTGTAAATAAGCCCTTAAGTAAATTTTGGTCTCTTTTAGTAAATAATCTCGTAAAATGTTGTCTGACTGCGAATTTTACGGATCAGTAAATTTAATTTTTCTTTCGCTCTCTTTGCTACTACCGCTTCTTCTTCTTCGTTTTTCATGAAATTTATTAAACATGCACGCTGTGTTTCACACGCGCCACGTGCTTGCAAATACACCGCGCGCGCGTGCGTGCATGCTGAAGAAAAGGAAAAAAAGTTTGTAAAAAGACGGTGTCATTCGGTTATAGATTTGTTTTTCCGAGTGCAGTGTGCTTTGCAAAACGCGCATTTTCCACTTTGTGAATATTTGAAATTGTGTTTATTCAACCGAATAAAGAAATTTAGGACATGGCGTACAGTAGATGTGCAGTACGTGTTAATTAAAATGACTGCCGAGTACGCTATTTTCAAAAACGGTAATTGGCAAAACAATTAAGCTAATGGATCAACTAAACTCTCTTTCAAACTTTTTTTTTTTTTTTTCTAAATTTTTTTTTCTAATTTTATAATTTTTGTGAAGTTGTTTAATCACAGCATTTGCCTAGCGATACGCTCGCTATCACTTGCCGGTTGCTGCACGTACGCGTGAAAATTATTCCGTTTCAACAGCAGTCATTTTCTTCGCGTAAAAAAAAAAAGAAAAGAGAGAGAGAGGAAAAACAGTGTTAGAGATTTTTATTCTTTTGATATTTAATTATGTCTCTGTAGATTCTAACGGTAATTTATCTCAACGTCATTTACTCGTACTTTTTTTTCCTTCTCTTCGAAATGTTTGATGCGTACCAGTTGCGCGAAGGGAACGACGACTACTTTGATTGCGAATTAGAATTTTTTTTTTAAACTTCTAAATTGGTAAATAGCGGAACATTTATTTACATTTTCTGTTTAAAGGTTTATAATAATTTGTGGGATTATTTGACTATATTATTTCATCTTCATTTAATTAAGCGGGAAGTGTAACTTTTTAGTATTAATAAAAGCATACATAAACGTGAACTATGATAATAATTATAATGTTAAATCTTTAAGTATTTTTCATTAATTTTTATCGATGTATTTAATTTAAACTACTGTAAGTTGTTTAATTAATAACTACTGTAATTTGTTTTTGTTTTAATGATGATCGTAAAACTATTACGATATTAACAACTATCGTAGGTTTACCTTTTAACATTTATTTTTTTAGTATTTTTAAAAGAACAAAAATTATGTTTACCCCAATTCAATATTTTTATTTTTAAATGACATTCATAACTGTATTGTCTATATTTAATGCAAATAGTTAGCGAGTTAGTTTGTAATTGGGAGAGAACTATTTCATCACGTATTTATTTTTTCTTTTTTTTTTTAAAGAAAAATAGTTACTGTATTTTTATTATTATTGTTTTGTTTTATGATGTAACTTTTTACATGAAAATTAGAACGAAGAAGAAAAAAAAATAGTTTAAAAGGGTAAATACTGTAATTTCATTAAGTTGGGATAGGTATCCCTGGTGAGGATATCGGAGCGCTTTATTTCGATTAGTTCTTGGAAAGTGAAATGACTTTTACCACGCAGTTCAATTGAGTCCTGCGAGACTAATCATTATTTTGGGAAGCAATGATGAAGTACACATCGTAAGATATTAAGCCAGTTTGCAATATTAATAAACCGATAATCTCGTCACGATGCAGGCTTGCCATATGTTGTCACATGTAACGTTGGTGCTAGTCGGAAGTTGATATCCGGGTAATTGGCTTTGTGCTCGAATAGGATTAACTTTTACGAGCATTTTGCTATAAAACGTTTTATTATTAGTACGCAGGGTTAAAAGATTTTTTCTTTGCCTGCTACACTACTGCTGCTTATTACGATTGTACTGTATTATTCTTCTACTCGACGAATTAATTTTTTTTTTTACGTTATCAATAACGTTTGCAACGCTTCATTATATTTTACGTTAATTTTTTTTTTTATATTATACAATATAATAATTTATATAGAATTTTTTTTTTTACTGCTTTTGTAATATATTGAATTTTAGTGTCGCATTAGTTTTATTTAAAAGCGTATGAGAATTATGTCACGCAGTCTCTTTACTTTTTTGTCAGCTTAAAGATGGAATGAGGGAGACGACGATATATATTTTTTTTTACGAGATCATTAGAATCTCAGTCACTATTGAAATTTAAGCATGAATTTACTTAGTCATAATCTTTTTCATAACTGTTTACGGTTTTACAGCTTTTCAAATAATCCGCAACGGATTTAACTACGGAGCATAAATAATTTCTCGCTTACACGTAGTTAAATCATTCGCTTATTTAAAATACAGTTAAAAATATAATTATTTACAAAGATTTATGTTCTCAAACTATATTTTCAAAAAAATTATTATCTGCATTTGTTTTTACTAATTTATGAGGGTATTTAAATTTATTTTTATTTAAGTAAAGACATTTAATTTTTAATTAAAGCGAAACAAAGTTTTAAATTTAAAACATCGAGCCAATTAACATATGGTTACACAATGTCATAATATAAACGATGCTAATCTTTTTGGTGGCGTCCGAACCTCCGTCCCCATTCCTCATTTCATCTCTGAATTTACGTCATCACGTTGAGACGTTGTTGAGAGTAAACAATTTGTGGATGTCAACAGCCGCGCAATATTCGTTGTTTATGCGGCGACGACTCGAGTTTTGCGCAAAATGAACCGTGAATGCATCAATCGATTTCTATAACAATATTAAATTAGAAAACAGAGAGGGCGGCGAGAGAAAATAAAAAATGAGCGAATTTGTCGGAGAGAAGCAAAGTTATTGCATTGATAATGAGAATGAGTGCGTTGTTGTAATAACTAGGCAACAACAACAGTACCGGTAATCAAGAAATGAGAAATTATATCAAATGGCTGTAGGACTATGCGGTAATTGATTTATCTGTCGCGTGAATACGTTGGAAATTGACATTGTCAACTTGTCATTTTATCCCATTATTTATTCCCCCAGCATCGAAAAAATCCATCGGTAGAGATAATGTCAATGTTTTGGATGCTTTTTACACGCTGCATTTTGCGCCCGAAATATGAGTACTTGCCGATGAATTTGCAAAGCGTATTAATTGAAGTGTGTTATTAAATTTGCAGGTTTGCAGTTGTCTCACTCGTGGACGGAATTCTCATGCCCCCAATCGCCCGTATCTAGTTCGGGAGCATCCAGCTGGAATAGTGGTAAATCCCAGCAGAGCGGACCTCGCACCCCATCGCCTCCTAATCTCATCTACGGACTGAGTGAGAGTGCACCGGCCTCATTCTCCGTCATGAGATTTAGCTCTTATGTACCTGACGAGGGATTCGACGTGAACGACAGCGGCAGCTTCGAAGACGATTATGTGCCCAGAAAGCGAAGGGTAAGTTCTTCTTTTCTGCTCGTATTAATCCATCTCATATTAAATACATCATTTTGATGTAATTGATCAAATGCCGACATTAAGCGCGAGCGATGCTTTTGGAATATAGAGCGGGGATAGAATGTGGCGAAATTGATAATTCAGATCACAAATTTAATTAAGAACTTTTACCGATTTTTTTTCTCTGTCGGTTGGAAAATTAGTTTACGTGCTTTAAGTTAATCAATTTTATTGTTAAATTTAATCAATCGTAATTGATTAAGTTTAAATGTAAATACAATTTCATTGCGAGAAAATGATAAAAAAAAATGTTTAAAACTAGCTGGCATCTAAAGAATGCAAGGTGGTGTGCTAAGGATATTGAGTTTCATTTTTATCACCAATGCTATGATACGGTACCGGATTTATTTGGAGGAATTAAGATTATGATTAATAGTAATATTGATGATCTCACAGTCTTTTTTTTTCTTTTCGTTCATTGAATATCAATTAAAAAGTCGTTTTTAAAACTACATCATTAATTTTCTTGCTGGGATGTCTAATTAACACACATTTTAAGAAATGCTAATTATTTAAATTTACATACCGTATTTGCTCATTATCAATTTATAAAATGCAAAAGTAAACAAACGCTAGAAAGTCGAAAAGCGTTTTACTGTGACAAGCTTTGAACGCGAAAAGCCGCCTTGCACTTTAAAAGCTCAATTCGAAATACAGCAAAGACAACTGCAGCAAAGCGTGGTTGGAACTAGTGATAGGCCCTTCCCTCCCTATTCGTTTCTAAGAAAAAAAAAAAGCTACGAGACAGCAGTATTAAGCAAGTTTTCTATCAAAATCAATTGGAAAAGTGAAAGGTAACCCATCAATTGACGTAATCAAAGCTTGTTTTTGTTTCGCATTTATCTGATGGGTTGTACCCCTCCGGCTATAAACACGTGGTACGAAAGACCCGAGAAGCCCTTATTGATGAGCATCATAAACCATTTAATACATTTAAAATTTATTTCTTGTTGGTAAGTGCGAGGGCGACAGAAGGGGGTTCATCTATTGGAGCTATAAAAATCGGAATTTTCAAGCGTATTCTGGCGGAGGGACTCGGAAAAGAGAGAGAGAATGGAGTGAGGAGAGTTAACCGTTGTGTATAAACAAAATCGGTTGTGAATTCATTAAAGTATCCGTGTGCGTGGGTATGATAGTCCATCGAAACGCCATCAACATTCTATCGATTGAATTTTAATGAAGGGAAGTACGAGTACATCGTGTCCACACGGGTGAGAGTATGCGCACCATGAAAAAAAAAAATGTCTTAGTAATAATTTAATAGCAATCGCGAGGTGGGGAAATTGAGTGTGAAAAATAAAGAATAATAAAATAAATATTTAATGGGAGATGTATAATAAAATATTGACGCGGACAAGACTCTTTATGGCGCAGTTATTTGACCACTTACGTTATACCATTCTCCCCAATCGCACTCTTCAAAATGGTCTTTCTTACTATGCAAAATTGGAAGCTTTTTATGTTTTCGTCGTATCGTCTTATATTATACATGACACTTTTAAAGTGTCGAGATTTATTCCCTCACTCACTCTTACGTCGGCATCTGGCTTGCCATTTTTATTCTTTCTTTGAACGATTCGTGTTAGTGGCGGGTGGGGGAGGTGGTGAGAGAGTGGGGGGGAAAAAATGGCTTTGGAGGTAGGCTTATATCTGTAAATCTTCACTTTTTTTTATTGTCGATTCCGGGTTTACTTTCTGCACTTTATTTATTGCACTGTTTCAACACCAGGAAATAGACTAATCTGATATAAATTCACTTGTGGCGTTATGATGGGAGAAGAATTCGGAGAATCGAGTCAACAAGTGACATTAGTTATGCGTGGCCAAATCTATTCGGATCAGACGCCGCATGTGGACTGGACCGGCTGGTGAGTCGTAACATCTACTGTGCGCTCGATGATGGACTTTAAAATGTTTCGAACATCTTCACATCTTTATTTCCACTACCGTACTTAGAATTATTTTTATCTCCTTTTTAGTACGAGTTTGAAAAATGATTTTAACTTAAGTTTTTTTTTTTTATTTTTTGCGGAAAATGTTTTTTTTTTATTATTTTATTTTATAAAGTAATGAAGATTGAGGTGATTGTTTATTACCCTAAAATAAAACTTAAATGAGTTCTTTTTTTGGGTGTGTAAAATACTGCGGAGACGAGGTTAAAGCTGAGGAATAAAAATAAGAAATTATAATCTTTAGCGTGAAATGGGAATGCAATCGCAGTGCTGTACATGTATTTAAATATTATGCGAAAGGCATTAGATGAAAAGTGTTAATGGTTAGCTTTTATTTTTACCTGTGACATAAATCGAATTTATTTACAATTTTCCAAATTACTGTATTTTTCAAATTATATTTCAGTTTTTTACTCATGTTAATGGTACAAGGTTTAATTTTTTTAAAAAAAATAATTTTTGTAAATTCTTCGAAAAATGCAAATTTTTAACCACAGGTAGTGATTTTTTTTTGTTTTTTTTTTTTTTGTTAATTTTTAGCGCGAAACACTTTACTTTTGTGGTCACTAAAATTTAACTTTCTGAGAAATTGTAGAACGCGATTAAGATTAGCAAATGCGAGTTGGACATGTCGTTCGTGTAATGCAAAAAAAAATAAAAAATTGTTACATACAACTTGTTTAATATAATCTTACAAGTGCATGTTTGTAAAAGTTTTGCCAAAGTGATTTAAAGCTATTTTAATGAATACATCGAAAACTAATTTTTATTATTATATAAATAGAAATCTTTTCTTAGAAACAAAGTAGCTGGGGGAAATAAAATGTTTTTTGACGATTCCATGACAGAATTTAGATAAAAATAATAATTATTATTTAAAACCATTGGCAGTCAGGTTCTTAAAACACTTCCTTATTTTAAACTTATTTGTTCATGTATTTGTATAATGAAATTTTTTCATTTATTTTAAGAAAATTACATTTGAGTGCAATTGGGCACATTTTAGTTATGATAACCCATAAAATAATTGGACACATTTTAACTTTATGGTCCACATAATTCTTCCAAATTGAACAGTTGTGTAAATTTGACTTATTTATTCAAAGACGCAATTTAATAATAATTGTGATTTAGCTAACGCTACAGTAATAACCAACAAGCACTTTTTTTTGGTTTGTTTACATTCAGTTCGGAATTTTTCATTGTTTATTTTCGTATAAATTTGAGTGCATTATCCGGGGAAGCTCGTAATTTTCCGACTTTTTCGGTTTATTAAAAATTTACTGTGTTTATTGTACAATTTTAGGAAATCGAAACTTAGCTTTCTATTTCTTAATAATTAAAGACACGATCAGATGTAGGCCTAATTAGATCCAATTTGCTTTTTGCCTACGGGCCACTTAACGACATAAAATCATTGGAATTGCGTTCTCTAATTTTCAATCCAGTAAATTATATCGGTATAGGACCCGGTTATATCTTTGTTTTTGTTTATTTTATTTTATTTTTTTCCCCCTTTCAATTTCTTTGGCTGTTGCTGTGTTCAATTATTTGTACGGTGGTTGGTGTGAGGGGATGGTAATGCCGGTAGTTGTACTTGAGGGCCTACAACTTCTATTTCTATTGCGCATGGAATGGAATGGGGAAATCCAGTCGCAGACGTTTGCAGTTAAACGGGATGGGGGGAAAAAAAATTAACGACAAAAGGTGTTTCGCACTTCAATAAAAACGTTATACTCCGAAGAAGTTCGCTCCAACCAACGGCGAAAAAAAGAAAAAAGAAAATTTTTGTATTGAAACACGTATTTTTTTTATTCTTGTAGTTATAGCACTATACTTATATTGACCAACACGTAAGAATGGCGAGCGCAAGATATGCCGGTACGTTTTTTTCGATTTTCTGCAATGATCTTTTACGCCGAAATTCGTAAACGCCATGGCGCATCAAAATTTCAACGGTGGCAGTTGTGATTGTCATCGCCAATTTCAGTTACAATAATTTTTTTTTACAAACGTGAGTGTTACCGGCACCGAAACTTAATAGACTATTATTTCTTTCTTCTTTTTTTTTTTCGAAATTCAACTCGAAGATATAATCACAGCTTTTTTTTTAATAAAAAAAAAATTCTTTGAAGCTATTGATAAACGATATCTCGTTTTTTTGCTCATTAAATCACGGCTATTGTAAGCTACCCAGTTATTTTTTGTAATGGCGGATAATAGCTATTATTAATCTTATTGAATGATTTTCCAAGTTTAAAATTGTATAAAATTAAACGTTATTCATAAGTATGAGGTTACGAAGTTGTTAATTTGATAAAAATGATACTTAAAAGTTTGTATTATATTTTAACAGAATTGATTCAATACAGTATAAACTTTGAGAAGTTATTTTTTATTTTTATGGGGGAAAAAAATTAATTGCATTGTATTTTTAATTAAAATATTTTGTGATGGATGACGTTGCAACTACAAGTTTTGTTTTGATTAGTGTGAACATGCAGTGAATGTAAAAACGTGGAATATATTTTGCAAAAGTGATTGTCAAGTTGAATAATTAGGTTGGTTTTTTTTTTTAAATGTTTTTTCCATAAAAATTAAAGTGTATAAAACTAACAAACAAAATTTAGTTAGATTAATTAAATTTGAAAAAAAAAAAAAACCGACATTTTGAAAAATATATAGAAAAATTAAATTACCGTAAATTGCAAGCGGTAATTATTTTAACGGGTAATAATATTAAATTATTTGCATTTATATTTTTAAAAGTATTGTGCAATTTGGTTATTGCATTAGTTATTCAAATATTTTAGCGGCACACTTTTCGCACCAGCGATATTCAATAAAGTATTTGGCACAGATTTAAATTTTCCGTTTATTCTAAAATGCGATAGACTCGGAACGAAGAGAGATAAGGAAAAACACCTTTCGATTTAATAAAAGTAGAAGGGGGGTGAGGATGTGTGTTGAAAAGCCCCCATAGCCATTACTTTGTTATGCGCTGAAGAAAATTAAAAATCTTTTGTTGTTGTTTTCATTTTAAAGAAAGGTAAATAAAAAGCACCTATTTCGCAGATGATTGGTAAGGATAAATAAAATTAAAGGGAGAAAGAAATGATTTTATTATTCTTATTTACAATGCTTTTCAACAACGTCTGATCTAAATTTGATTTGAAAAATTAATCCATATGTCAACTTTTTTTTTCACACATGTGGAAAATGTCATTTTGCATTACGTAACATGCGTTGTGGTAACAGCAGAGCTCGTTTTCTATGGAAAAGAATAAAAAATCAATAATAAAGAATTTAATGCCATCAAATAAGTGATATTATTCTATGCATTATTTTCTAAGCACAATTCGTTATTGAACTATTGTATATGATTAGAGGACTTTTTTAAAAGTTATGTTAGATTTATAAAATTAAAAAAAGGAAATACAGTATATCACTCAAAATCATTGTTACTATATTTGCATTTGTTGAAGTGCATTCAAATTTGCGGATGTTTATTGTTGGTTTGGTTTTGGGGGGCCGTACCATCTTGACCAATCTAACTCAGGTGGCGAGTAGGCCTACAGCATAGTGTGGAATACAGAGAACCTCCTTAGCTGGAATAAATCTCCAGTACTGTTGGTGTTCGTTGCGTGGAAATATTAAGAGTTGGAGTTGCCCAGATCCAACTACTTGCCGGGTCCAGAGAACTGGTGCTTCCAACGGGGTAAAGGACGAATCAAAAGTATCAATCAAACGGCATTTAACGGTTTTTACTTACAACTAGCCTAAACAATAACAACGAAATATTATTCAGACATCTTCCTACTCTCACCAACTCATTCCAGCTTATTTTTAGGTTTCTTATCGCTCACTGAACCAAATTTTGGAGCGCTATGGCTATTAGTCGTTTTTTGATTTTCTGTCGCCGAATGCGTGGACAAACTTTTCCGCGCACTTTAAAGGTCAATAAAAAATAAACTAATAGCAATAGAGCCTCGAAATTTGGCTCAAACAGAATTAAAAAGTCGAAAAATAAGCTCGGATGTTATCTGTTTTGAATGCTGATGAGAATAAATAAATTTAATATCAAATCTTCTTGCGCTAATAATAAATACGTATGTTTTTGAATACTGTTAATAGAGAAAAAAAAAAAAAGGTTGTTGTAAATAATTAATTGCATTCTATTTACGTTTTAAAAGGTTCGTTTTATATCGTATTAATGTTTGAAAGTTATACTCGTACCTACTGATTATAATAAATGCTTCAGTCGCCTTAGGAAACCTTTCTAATTTATATGCACATTTAAATATTTTAGTTTGTTAATTAACAGAATCATAATCTGTTTTCTAATTTTGGATTATTTATTTTTATTATTATTCAGGTTTTGTATTTTTGTATAATAATTATAAGGGTTTGATGAATTTAATGAGATTTTTAGATTACGTTGATTTATCATAGATATTTTTAGGAATTGGGAATATAAATGTCGTAAACTAAGGAGTAAGTAAGCTCTTTATTGTGGAAACATTAATCTGATATTAAATGAAGCTCTAGGGGGCCTAAATAAATTAATCTTCTTTTCTTTTTTTTTTCTTTCTAATTTGGAACGGAAGTTACTTTAAAATATCAAATTACAGTAAATTAAAAATGTTGCTACGGAAGTATTCCAGCAAATAATATTATATTTATAAAGTCATCAACAATTTGCTATATTCAGGCTAGTTGCGTATAAATACGCGTCTTTAAAAATTGCTTTATTAACTTTATATTTCGATTATTTAATTTTTTTTTTTTATTTTTAATAAAACGATTCTTTTTAATAGCATTATTGAACAGACTAATAATGTTAAAATAAGACTAATAATACATGTATAGCGCAAATTCATCTTAAATTCATTTAAACTAAAAATTATTTACGAGGTTAGCTTCCAATTAAAATTTAACTTAATTAGACATAATTATTTTATCAATTTTTCACCTTAAATAAGTTTTAGGTTGACGGTATACTGTATAGGCTACCTGCGATAATATTTTCCCACCAAATAAATTATTTTAATTAATAATATTATAATTAAAAATATAAATCCCACAATGTGGGTAATTTAAAGAGTCTATTAAATATGATTTACGAATATGTTTGCGGCTTAATTGATTTGAGATGTACTGTAAGCTTAATAATTCTCATCATAATAATACAGTACTATGAAACGGTAGAAACGTTACGTGACGGACAAAACGCGAGCGAGGAAGAATCGAGAATTGGGTCACGAAATATATTCGTGGCATTCAATAGCCCGCAGAGTCCACTCAATAACCTTTTAAAGTTTTTGGTTGGTTTTTTTTTTTTTAATACAGAAAAAATATATTGGCAAGTGAACTCGCTAATGACCTGTAATGAATTATTAGTTGCAGGGGAGCTGTACGTGTATGTGCGCAATCTTATTAAAAAAGTGTCAACACAGCTGCAAGAACGTTTTTAACTTTTTTTTTTTTTTTTTTATTATTATTACGTATATTAAAGTGGTTGGCTGCAGAAACCTTGGAAATAAAAATCTCCCGCATGTTCTTGATAATGCAAGCAAGTCCCACTAACCTAATAATAAATGAGCACCTGCATCCATTTTTCTCTCTCTCTCTCTCTCGGTGGAAGTCAAATTGGTAATGTCGATGGGAGATTAGTGACGAAATACTTTTGACCATGAACGTCCATCAGTCGTTCCACTTCCTCATTTCACCCGTTTAACTCTTTTAGTGGAAAGTAAATAAAGCTGTCTAATAAAGCACAAGCGTGTCGCGGAACTTGGCTGGGTACTTTATATTGATGAGGGGTTTTAAGAGAAAGAATGATGATGAAGTTAAGGGTCGAAATGCATATGGAAGCACTTTATTTTTTAATACGAACCACACGCTAATCGTTTAACCACCATACAATGTAGCTTATATTGTAGTTTTTACTCAGCTTTAAACTATGATGAAGTGAGATTATTAATAATATATTATAGTGTACCGGTATAATGTTGCGCGGTACCCCTATAATGCTGCGTAGTTTTAATAAACAAACTTTCAAACGAAAACTTAACTGCAGTAAATATTAAATTCATAATCAAACTTTTATCATGATTTTGGTAAATATTTAAAAATTATGAGTTTCAATTACTTTAATTTGAAGGAAAACGTGCATCAACAAAATAATTATTACTATTTTCAATTTATGGTAATGTTCTTTTCTTTCATAATCATTAATTAATTTACCGGTATATTACGATTATAATTATATGCTCTTTACTTAGAAATTTGAATATTTTATTCTAACCCATTTCGTAAAAATTATCGTAATCAGCATTTTCACGAAATCGATAATTATTATTACTGAGTACAGTATAATAATAATTATCAACCAGCTCTGCGCAGTAATGTTAATTTCTAAAAATGTGGATCAACGAGTTTACGAACTGGTGTTTATGTTTCACTCGGGCTTTTATTTTTCCAACCTCAAAGTATTTACGAGTGTGCTCGCATTATGATTTATTAAAACAAATAGAGGAAGCTTATTTAAATGTGAAGTTTACGCTGTAGCGTGGAGATAAGCGTCTGATAGAATAAAAGTGTCGCTTTATCAAAATGCAAAGCGTAAGGAACATAAAGTGCAGGCAGGGTTTCACTTTTCTACCGGCATTTAGCATTTGTAAATGCGGTTTGGGAATTTTTGGAAATCATTACGCAACAGAATGCGCCACCCTGTTCTCTCTCTCTCACTCTCATTCACTCACTATTTTCTACTTCGCATTTTAGCTAATTCCGAGAATGGAATTATATTGGATCAGATGTTTTATTTCACACAACACACAAAATGGTTTTTGGTAGAAGAGAGAACGAACGAGCGAGCGTGTTGTACGAGCGCGAGACATAATCGCGAACGAGATGAAAGAGAAAATTCCTAGAATCGGCGTTGGATCCCAGTATATCGAAAGAACGAATGAGAGAAAATTTTGTGATACCGTGCAACATGCAGGTGGCTCTCATTTTTCTTTAATTCTTCCTAATTGCTGCGAGGAAGAATTTAATGGGACTCCTGATGTGCCTTCATCTATTGTATACTGCTCAACGCGACTGCCAGAGTATTAAACAAGGCAGCGGATAAAAACGCCAAAGTACTAAAACGTTATCGGTTTGTTGTTAGCAGAATAGTAAGATTGGTTTTTATTGTCGATATAATTACTAAGATAGAAAGTTGAGAGTGAAGAGCACGATGTCGAGATCGTCGTGTCGTTCCGTTGCGTTCGGAAACCGATTTCTTAGAAAGATAAAGAAGGATATTTTTTTTTTTGTTCTGGGAGGGGGGGGGGGGGAGGGTTCAGTGTTATATATGACAGCAGGCAGGGATTTTGGAATTTTTCAGCCTTTTTATTCTGTCATACATTACCCCTCCATAGTTTATAAAGTTTTCTTCCATCTTCTTATTCTCTGGCTCTCCCGGAGATGAGGACCGGGGGTATTCACTGGGGCTTTTAATTCCTTTAAATGTATTCGGACGACGGCGCAGTATCGAGAAATTTCGTGGAAGACTTTTTGGTGTTTCAACGCGTTGTTTACATAATGAAGTGCGGGAGTTTTCGCTGGAAATCATTTGGGTTAAAGCACGTAAAAACTACAATAAACTACTCTCAACTTTATGTCGTAGTTAGATAATTAAAAATACAATTAGGGCTTGTGTGCGTGTTTTTAATGAGCACTTTGTCCGTATGCAACTAAATTAATTTCGTCGCGGGGTTCGTCCCCGCTTCGTTGGATCCACCAGTTCCCGTACGATCACTGAAGTTAAGCAACGAAGAGCCCGGCTAGT
>JAQGAZ010001508.1:0-28491 GCA_034692225.1 Polydesmus complanatus
CAGCCACCGTAGTAGACTTAAATGCAGGGTGTCTTCAATGCTTCCTAGTTGTAAGAGCCAACTACGAAACCAGAGCCCAATTAAAAATCCAAACTGGTAAACGCAGTTCCTCAAATAAGCCTTACTTCAATACTTTCATTATCGATTTAGAACATTTTAAAATTCTTAAAAACCATTTTACTGTAATAAATGGTTTGTTTTTATTGCAGCCTGCCTATATTTAACTAACCAAAATAAGGACGGTTCTATTGAATTTTCAGTGGCGTTTTCAGATTCGCAGTACATGTGCGCCTAAATACGACGCCGGACCTACATATTGTACTTGACAACGCATGTTGACATAACAATCCACTCCTAAAAGTCTGAAACGTTCAGGGTTACCAGACTTTTATTATTGATTTTACGCTTGCGCCACCTGATGGGGTTCACACCTTAATTACAGTTAGGTTACCTGCTTGCTTTTACTACTTTTAGACGTGTGGAGCTATTTTCTTTCGTCTTCCTAGTTTTTTTTTTTTTGTTAGCCTGATTCGCAGATTAGAATGGAAATATGACAGGGGCCCAGTTGCAAATATCCCACAGTATTTGAAAAGAAAGAAGATATTTTTTTGAAAAGGCAAATATTGAAGCAAAATTAAAACAAACAGCGCTAAGTGCTTTTCACGCCAAACAACGACTTTGTTTATTCTTTCAGTTCGTTTTCGATGCTCACAAAATCGAACATTTAAAAAAAAAAAAACACCCGACACCAGGTGGCAGTTAGTAGAGAACAAACTTAATAGTTTTTATTATACGAATTAACAATAATATCCGAGTTTGGTATTTAGTCCATGATTCATTCTGTATTAAAAAATAAAAATTTGAAGAAAAGAATTTGGAATTAGGTTATGCAATATTTAATCGATTTTCATAAATCGCTTTGGAAAAAAAAATGTATACCGTTACTTTTCAAAAAAAAAAAAAAAAAAAGTAGTAATTGTTAGCACTGTTTCGTTAAAAGCAAATTTTCACGTGAATTACATTACAATAACATATGAACCGCCGCTACCGGTAGGAAAGAGTTATTTTTGGGTTAACACAAGCCTTCTCTATTACCGAACTTTACCGGAACCGTGGAATGAAGCCAACAAATTTAATCTTTTAATCTTAACATTTTATCTTCAAATATTTTAAATTCTTAAATTAAATAGTGACCCGACTAAATACTTCTGTACTGTATAATAATAATAAACATTCTACTAAAAATATGTATACTTTCTTAAAAAAATTGTACTGAATAATAACTAAAGCACGAAGTGGTACTATTATTACATGTAACTTCTAAAGTAAGAATTGCTCAGAAAAGTTGTAAACAACCACTTACTACTGTACATGCATAATTATTTAATTAAAGTTTTGACTTGACAAAATGTCTCATCTCGTGCAGCAGATGGAAGCAATTAGTTCCACAAAAATAATATTTGCACGTGATAGTCAAAATATCATTGCGAAAGTAAATATTTTTAAAAACCATTCAACTGCACTAGTGCACACATGGTACTCATTAAAAATTTTAGAAGTACGATAAAGAACGTGTTTACACTGTTTACAGCCATTAAATTCATTTCAATGCCAAATACAGTTACAGTTGCGTGTATGTGACTAATGGTATCCATTTGATTATTTATTGAGTTTTCTATCGATTTTGGATATTTTACAATTTTGTCAATTTTATAGTGCAGGAAATAAATTATTGTCACTATTGTGTTTCGTATTTGCCCCGTTGCAAACACCATTTTAACGATTGGATAATAATAATTATCGATGGTCGGTTTTTAGCATTTACATTGACCCAGAACAAAAACAGATTATTCATATTTTAAGCAAAAATTTAGTGCCTCGGATACTGTCGATGACAATTTGATTAGTGAAAGTGCAGTTTAAACAGCTGCAACAGAATTTGAAATTAAATACTGTACATGTAAAGTTATGTTCGTTATGTTTCATTGTACGAGTGTTTCTGTATAGCAAACCTGTATACAAACGAAATTCTATAAATTTAAGCCTGGAAGCACAATAATTTTGAAAAAAATACTCAAAATAAATTTTTTAACCATTAAAAAACTATGATTAATTGGAATTCTCAATCTGTTTAATAGTAAAAAAAATGAAAAAAACTTCAGCGAAACATAGAAAGTGGCGAAGAAAAAGGATTTCTTTTGGGGAGGGAGGGAGGGGGGGGGGGACGAGGAATCCATGTTAAAGCTTTGGTTAAAACATTTTTTTTGGTAAGCACGGTCAACCAAAATTATGTTCCACTGCCTTATGCTGTACAAGACTATAACATTATTATATCGATGACGGAACTACTTTTCTTAATACATATATATATTCCTTTATGATCTGCATTCATAAAAAGTAATAATGCCCTAAGGTTTATTTCGGATGGAAAATCACAATTTCGCAATTTAGCTTTCCAAATAAAAAAATTTAAATGTTGTTAGCTTGTGCAAATGAACGCTTACACGAGGCTTCCATACATTTGAATAGGCAAGTTAGATGAGCGTCAGTGAAGCGTGGCAAAACTAATATTTTTTTCTATTTCGATAGCATCAACTTATTTATTGTTTTTTATTAATAATTTTTCCAGCTTTAAATCAAGGGAGAGGAGTGCCTATGACAATGCAGCTTGCAAAATGACGATAGTCGCCAGAGGTCGTTGCATTTACTTTTCAAATCCAAACATAAATTTTCGCGCAGATCACAAATAATAACAGGCGCTTGACTCACACCCACCCATCTCTTTTCCTAAACAATATTATTCATTTTAATAAAAAAAAAAAAAATTTAAAAAAAGTTAAACAACAATTCTCTTGCTTTTACAATTTGATTTCCCATAAAATGCTTTAAAAGAAGAAAAAAAATTAAAAAATAAAAATACTAACGAGTTTCTACTTGATTTTCTAGCAACGTGTTTCGTTTTGACACATCGAAATAAATAATCCAAACTCACTCTTATTCAATTCTCTATCTTTTTGTTTATTTGTAAGTGAACTTACATGTATTAGAGAAAGTTTATATTTAAAAAGGATTTTTAAAAACCAGCAAATAAGAAATGCAAATAACCCAAAGTTAAATTTGAAACAATACTGTACGTACCGGTAATTAATTTCGCAATTGTGATAAAATGTAATAATTATGAGCATAAGTGCACGCCACGTCATCACAAAAATGTTTTCAAAATTAAACGTTTATTTTAAAACAAAAAAAGAAAACGTTTTTACGTACGCTATTGCTAAGTAAAAAATATATATACCGGTATACCAAAAACCCTTACCCTTACTGTACTTGTTAAAGTGATCAAATTAACTTTTTTTAAAACCTATTCCACCATCTACGCAAATTAAAATTTAGTTACAATACCGAGTACCTATCCTTTTTTCCGCTACGAGGATTTCGAAATCAAGAATAATAATGTCCAATTGTATGAGTCCTACATTATGTACAAGAATTAATTTTTTTTATACGAGTAGCTTACTTTTTTTTTTATCAATTTAAACTATAAATAAAAATTTAAAATAATTTTTTCCCCTTTCTTAAATGTTTTAGGAGTATAAAACTGTTTTTAAAAATAAATACTGTACTTAAAAGGAAAAAAATTAATTTTTTTTTCTTCAAATTGTAAATAAACATTATTGTTTTAACGAGAAAAAAACCTGGAATTCTTTTTTTTTTTTTTTTTTTGGCTATTTCAATGAATTATGTTCAGTAATAAACGTTATAATAAGAATTTGTATAGTTTATTCTTGACATGCGAAACTCGTGCAGTTTGTTGATTGCTGATAGGTAGCTGCGTATGCGCCGAGTGCCCGTATCGAGGGATAAAGTGGAAGAAGCCCATAAAATAGGAAAAATATGGCAAAAAGTGTAAAACGATGAAGGAAAGCAGCTAATAAAACCTAAGCCCAAAATCCCACGATATAAGACGGGGGTCTTGGGATTTAAGAGAAGGACAAGAGGGAGGAGACTTACGAAGGGATGAGAGGGACTATTGAAAATACTGTATTAGTGAAATTGAGAAGGAGAGAAGGATAGATAGAAGTTAATTAACTAACTGAACAATTTCGTGTTGCAACAAAGATTTATGTTTTTTATCCTTCATTTTTACGAGTTTTTAGCAATAGATTAATAAAAGTAGGCCATTGAAGCTTCGCTCGATGCATAACTTCGATGCACGATCCAATACGGCAGGTAAAAAAATAAAAGAAAAAAAAAAAGGAAAAAAGAAGAGAGAATAGATTTCTACTCTCCAACTTGCAATTCAATTTTAATGAGTTTTATTCAAATTGGAACTCAACGATTTTATCACGCGGCCTTATACAGAATTGAAACATTCCCTACCTATGACGTCGAAATGCATAAACAAAAGAAGCAAACTTTTGCGTAAAAAGTTTTTGCCTATAATTATAGCATGCGGGTGCAAACGGTATTACGGAAGCCAATTACCGGTAAATAAACCTAAGTTCTCAATCTTTTTTTAAACCGTTTTGCACTTAATTCGCTTTTAACATCTACAGTATAGTACACAATTGGTATTCGCGTAATCTCGCAAATTGGACTCTTTTAACAAGTAGTGTTTTCAACTGCATACTAAATACTGTAGTTGTTTGACTCAAGTTTTCTTGAATGTAACTAAATTCGATTTACTAGCGCTAGTTAAGTAGCATAAAAAAAATGTAATTAAAAGCTACCGGTACTGCCTTTACTCGAAATCACATTACAAGTACATGTAATTCATAATCCTCCTCTGGTGTTTCAGCTCTATTCTGCTATCTAATTTCAGTAGTAATACACTAATTTTGTCTAAATCTAAGTTAGGGCTAACAACAACAACAAAAAAAAAAAGAAACCAAAATCACTGCACAACTTTAAAGAAAAATTACATTTTCTAAAAATTCTTATATATTAATAGAATGATACTCATACTATTTATTAAAACAACAATATGTCAATATATAGAAAGGTATAACATTAATACCATAAACCTCGCATAAATAATCAGATTGTTTCTGATTTTATTTTATTAACTAAACAATAAAATATAAATTAATTGTGTATTCCTTTTTTACTTAAATTGTTTCATTTATTTGATTGCTAAATCTACTGTGTAGGAGAGATACAGTAACCTAAAAATGATTTCTCGAGAACCACAAATGCTTTGAATTTTTCCCCCGATTAACTTAAAACTTAGAAAAGGATCATTTTAAACAACCTTCCTTGTTATCTGAACGCGTGCCTAAGTCATAAGTGTACATGTATACTGTAGTGTCAATTTGGTATTAACTTTCAATTAGGAAATGCCATGGTTTCCACTAGCAATATAAAGGTCCTTCGTAATAAACGCCTCTTCAACTCGTGCACAGATATAATATTATCTAATTCAATCTCAAACTGCTGACCTGCGACACTAGTTTCATAAAAGTTGTTCAAATCTAGACATTTTAAACGGACATGAAACTATCAAAATGTCTATACGAGTAGACACTGTGAGTATTTTATATGTTAATTATTAAGAATTCACCCCAGCCTAGCTCTCATTTTAAAAAAATGTCTTTACTTTACCGCATAATTGTTGTAAACAAAACCAACTTTTCAAGGGTCACTAGACTATCATTAATAAAATTTTAATAAAATGTCTCAGTTTCAGACGAAGATTTCTTTCTGAGACCAAAATTATGAAATTTTAAGACTCACCAAATTTATTGCCAATTAAGTGAACTACGTAAATATTCTCATTGCGATTAGGTCGCCCTAATCCTTCTCTCTCTCTCTTACTGCCACGACTTCTCATTTCAAAATCTAGTGGCTTTACCTCTGATCTTTTTAACCACCTCCTACTCTCACCGCACTCGTACTAGTAGAGACTAGTTAAGCGTACTATAGGTTAACATCCTCATTCCCTTGATAATTTTATAATTTAATTTTGGAAGCGGAGCAACGCCCAGTCAAGTGTGTTAATCAGCCCGCATGGTCGCATCAACGATTCAAACCGAAAGTAAGAAGAGAGAAAAGTTCAACTCAATCAAAATCCATCAACACAAAATCAATTCGTAATAAACACCTGCAATATTTTCAAAAAAAATCTTGTTTAGCTCTTAATATTTAAGACTTTAAATTAAAATTCTTATATTGCGACAGGATGTTTGAAACACTTTCCCGGAAACGATAAATGACTGCTGTTACTGAATCAGACTTTGGCTATGGATAATAAAATTTCGGCAAAAAATAATAAAATATGCATCCCATAGGAAATTATCTACTTTTTCGAATAGATAATCAGAAGTACATTTTGCAGTGTACCGTAAAACCTGCGTATAACAAACTTGAGTGGTTTAATAATTCGTAATTCAATAAAATAAAAATATCTGAGGCAATGCTGTATTTGTAAAAACTTTATAACTTAAATACTGTAGCAAAATAAACAATTCAGATACAGTAAACTAATTTATTTTATGAAATCATTTAAAAGCGTCAGCGAAAACTTAAATAAAACTTTAACTTGATAAGAATAAAACTAAATTACTTCTTGAAAATTTTGTTCCCCACTGTATTTGAAAAGTTGTCTTAAAGGCAACAAAATGATCATAAAGTCCGTGCAACATTGTCAAATTCGATATTTCCTGCAATAAAATTGATCCGGGATAAGGATAAAAATAATTGAGTTTCTACGCTAAACAACAATTCAAAAACACGTCATTTTATTTTATCAATAATTATAATATCTAGTATGTATAAATGTTTTTAAAGAATTTTCTTATTTTTTTTTTTTTAATAAAAATTATAAATAGGGAATATATAAAAACGAAAACGTTTATCAAAACCGATTCGGGTGTAAATTAATCGATTATTGAAAAAAGTATATTAAACTGATGTCACGTACTTTGTACAAAATGTTAATGAATCGTCGGTTTAATCAACGTTTCATCGACGGCGTCATCGTTGGCGTACAATTTTTCGCAAACTTTCACCTGTTCGTCAACTTTGGCCAAGCGTTCTCTTAAAATCTTGAGGCTTTTCTCGGGTAACAGCGGCAGCCAGTCTAACATGTGAGGTTGACTGGTCCTTAGAGCGTCTTTTAAGCGCCTTCCGATATCGACCGCATTATTTACACCTCTTAACTGTCGGATGGCATTGACGGTAGATTTACGAAACACGCATAGCGCCTGCAATGTGGCGCTGTGATACGATTCGTATTTATCGAGCAGTCGATACCCGTGCAGCAGACCAGACTCGTTGTCCAGAAACACCAAGAGGCCCGTTTGAGCAACTTTCGCTAAATTATGCGCGGGAGCATCCATCATATCGGGATTCCACTGCTTATTATACATATTATTAACAACTCTGTCTAAATTCGCGGTTAAATAATCGAAGATGACCAGATCAGACCATTGAGCCAGCTCAACAATTTGTTCGCGACTCAATCCGAATAAATCCTCCTCCGAGGGGTGAAGATGCCTCTGTTTTTCTTCGCCCCCCTCGGCGCCTCGAAATTGCTTGGGAATAAAAGCCGGTACTAGATCGTCCACAAATTTCGTCATCACCACCGGTTTCTGCTCGTTCCACTGAGCCAAAGTCAGTTGGTTTCTCACCGATCTCCACTGCCACTCTCTTCCGTACAAAAGTCCCAGAGTGGCGGGAGGGAGATTTTTTAAACCTAACAAATGGGCTAAAAAGAACGAAAAAATTTCCCCTTGAATTTGATCGTTATTTTGTCTATATCGACAACAGGCTTTGGTTCCGTTCTCAAACACCAACATTCGATTCTGCATCCTCCCGCACCCTTCGAACACTTTAACCACCGATTCGGTCTCGGTGAAACTCGTCCATCTCTTGTTATCTTCGTCTGCGAACCCCGGTGGCAAAGAATCTTCCACCAACTCGCTCCAGTACACACCGTCACTTATTAATTTCGAGACGTTAGTGTTATCGGTTAACTTCGCCACTTTTCGATTCACCGTAGGTCTCACCATCTGTCTCCCCGTCTCGGCCTCAACCCCCTCTCCTTTCTGTGTGGAGGAGACGGTCTTGGTTGAGACATGCGCCGGTAATTGACGCCTGTTTGAAACGGTTGTAAAAACATTTGGCGTCGTAGTCGTTTCGCCTTTATTGCTGTTATTGTTGTCAACCGAATTCCTAACTCGTTTCTGTGTTTGTACAGCCTGGCTTGTTTTGTTATTGTTGCGATGGTATTTGGAATCGAAAGTTCGTTGCTTTGCCCCCAAGACACTCGTTTCGTTCTCCAATTGCCGACCATATTCGCTTACAGCGTTAGTGAACGTCCTTAAAATTTCGTCACTTTGGTTATTTCTAAAAGTCGAGTTAAACGATTCGTCTACCGGGAAGTAGACCTTGTTCTCAATCGGAGGAGTGATGACGTTCATCCCTCCATCACTTTCCACCATTGACTTTTTATCGTAATGCGATAAAAGAGGCAGAAGTTGCGGGGACGATGAATGCGAATTAGGACCGGAAGACGTAGAAATAGGTAAGAGAATTCCGACAACAATACCGATCACAAAAGCCACGGTAACGACCAACGTTAAACAGAATCGCGGACTCAAACAACGCGAATTGAACCGTTTACTACTCGCTCCACGTTGATGATGTTTGCTTTTCGATTGAGCGGGGATGGATATTAAGTGATGGTCTTGAGGCACCGGAACACCGGTACCCTCAACTTCTGATATGTTAATTCGAGCGTTCCACAAACTCATGACAGCTCTTGGATCAGGAAAATTATTTTTCCCGACGAATTTTGCTAAATATTATTTAAATTGCTTTCAGAAACCTCACTCCCTTCAATCCAATACATTTTATCTCAACATTTTGAGAAAAGAGTAGAGTCTTGTGTTGTAGTCCTTTGAGAAGCCATAAATATCTTTTTCTTTTTTCTCTCTCTCTTATTTTCTTTTCTTTTTCTTTGCACTTGCTGCGAGTTTTAGGCGGAGCTGGAATTGCAGTCGTCGCCTCGTAAATCAAATACTCTGTAAAAGATACACAATACGTTAAATATAAAAAGCTGCTAAATTTCACACTAAGGTAACAATAACAACCGCACGGCAATATAACTATAACCAAGTTTTTAAATAAAATCTGATATTAACCGCCGCAGTATCATCTTTTTTTTTTTTTTTTTTTAAAAAAAGAAAAGAGTAAATAGAATGCCCCGTTTAATCCTCATTTAACTTTATTTATTATTATTATTATTAATTTTTTTTATTGCGCAAACCATAAAATAAACCCTTAATTTTTTTTCTATTTAAGTGTTTGTTTTTTAATTAAATATTGCAATACACTTAGGTACTTATCTTTATAAAATATATTTTTCTAAAACACTTTTTAAAAGCGAATAGGAATTTTTCCGGTTAACAGATGAATTTAATGCGCAATAAAAAATCCTTTGATCCTCATCTACGGTGTATAATTTGCATTCTCTTTTTTAAAAATTTGTTTTCTCATTTTCTCCAAAATGTTTTTCCTGATTAATCGATATTTTTAATTTTCAACGCAGGTTTTTTTTATTCTCTCTCTCTTTACCGCCGTCTAAGCTAACGCGTTAGTGTTTTCAAAAGTTTTAAAATAAAAACCATAACAAACCATAAATTAAACCATTAGAAATCCCAATAATAATCGCCGTTGGGGCTCATTTTCTCCCTTTTTAACTAACCACTTCGATAATAAAAAAAATATGTTAACTAACTTTTCTACCTTCTTCATGCTTTTAATTACTACAACTAATAATAATTATAACTAACTAGCTATAGTTTCACTTTCACTGGATAAGATTAAGATTGAGTTAAGAAACTAAGACTTAGGGAGAGGCGTGGTTGAGGAATGCAGTTTTCTGGTCAAACTTTTTGGCTCCAAAAAAAAAAATATATATCTTCTTCATTTTTTTTTTAATTATTCACAAACGTTGAAAAACATAAGAAATGAATTTTTCTTCACGAAAAAAAATTAAAGAAGGTAATTTTAATGCAAGTTTGAGGTCATAGAGAACCATTTTCACCTTAGCTCCGCCCTTTCAACTAGTTCTATCCGCACATTAATTAATTTATTTTTCCACTTTTAATTATGCACCCTATCTTTTAATAAATTACAATAATTTGTACATGTTTCATTCAATATTGCACTTTCCTAAATTATAATGTACGGCGAACACCTCTTTTTATTGTTTAAACGTTTAAAAATTAAATCATTAAATATTTAAGAAACATTTAGTTGACATTTAAAAAAAAATATGGTAATAAAAACGATCGTATATTTTTTAAAAAAGGATAAAAAAAATAAATAAAAAGAGGCTTACTGTAATAAAAACTAAAAAAAAAAAAAAAGAAGAATATTGAAGTTGAAGAAGCGAAGGTCGGTGTTATAATAAACGTATCGTTTTGACCCAGCTAGACCAGACGCTTTTTCAAATGGAAACACCCAAAAATGCCCAACAACCATAAAATGCAACAAATTAAAAATCTGTCCAATGTGTAATATTTGAAAAAAAATTTAAGTAAAAAGTAGTCAGTTATAATATACTGTATTATTGCTATTTTTTTCTATTAAAAAGATTACAAATCGGGGATCAAAATTACGTTTAAGTTAATTAAATGCTATTACAGTATTTTAATTTCTTTCATGGTTGATATTAATAACTTAAAAAATAAAATTTTAGCTAATAAAATTAAAAACATATTCTAATTTTCCTGCATAAATTTGAATGGGCATTTTTGTTATCAAACAAAAAAGAATAAATAACGTGTTGGAAGTAAAACGAAGGGGGAAACCGGTAAGGAAGTCCTTTACGCGGACTAGAAAATAGATAATAGAAAGTTGGAAGAAGATTATTTTTTAAAAGTTTGAGTGATTGGTTGAATTATACGGTGCACTCACGATTTAGTTAAATTTAATAACATGAGTGAGGCGCGTTGTCGTGTGCTTTAGCCGTTCAAACTTCATCATTCACACAGACAAATCACTGCATCTCCCCGCTCCTCTCTTTTATTACAACTACTATTATCCCATAAAAACGGCATATTTAGAGGTAAAAAGGGAGAGAAGTAACCAGCCACAATGATTATATAGTATGAGCCAACAAAAAAAAACAATAATAATAATCTTTCCCTATTATCAACGCGTACTATTTTAATAATAAAAATTAGGCTTCGGTGAAAACCACCAAAACACCGGTTTAAAAGTGCATAACGCCATTCGCCCCTCCTTTTACATTATATGCTTGTAATTGAAAACTATCGTAAATAATTATAGTAAACGATATTTTATTTAAACGTACCTCGTTATGATAGTCGCTCCTATAGGACTTTTTGTGAGCCCCGTTTTCGACGGCAAAATCGCTCGGCCGACGATGAGTCCAACGCGGCTTCTGTCCGTTCCTTCTTCGTTAATTTTAAACTCGAAATAAATGTATAATTGAGTTCAGCATTACAGCACAAATTGCCGGAAATTGCCGAAGTTAAAAAAAATCCCAAATTACTACAGCGAAACTCGAATTGATAGCGAATGGTCCTTTGCTCCTATCAAAGGTCCCAAATAGTCTTCAACACAACAAATGTCAATAATTTTGACATTAATTACACATTCGAAACATATTCGACTGCAATAATTCTTGAACATACTTTTTAATGTCCGATCGGAACCTTAATAATTATAACTCGTTGAAAAGCAGTATCCAACATAATCAATCCGGAATGCTTAAAATTGCTTTTAAAAATCCGTCTTTTCAATAATTATTACGAAAGTAAATCCATGCGCGAAAAATCTGGAGAGGAATGCCGAACTGTCGACGCAATGCTGCGGCTAACTTCGTCGTTTATTCGTAGTACATAAAACCAGAAGAAAGGTCCTCGTCCGAAATACAAATGAAATGGTAAGATTATTATCGCCGAATGTTAAGAGAGGAACCGTGATCATCAACTAGCGCAATTCAAATGACCGGTGGTTTGGTTTGTCTCAAACCTTTATACCTGTAGCTTGTGACTGGGTCGGAGCTACTGTGTGCTTATTTACTACTCGATGGTGTCCTAGAGACCGTGACATTCAGCAGGGATCAACTTAAAATAATCTTTCGTTTTTTTCTTTCTTTCTTTCTTTTAAATTCTCTCGGCCAAGCTCACCCCCCTCACTGCTCACTCTTCATCTTTCTCTTACGAACAGCGTGAAGAAAAAGAAACGAGTCGACTGAAAATACCTGCTATTTGCTTCCTCCACCAATAGAGACACCTGCGCTCTTATTGGACGCCCCTCTTTCTCTTTTCGAGATGACGAAAACAGACTGCTTAGGTTGAACGCACTGCCACTAATTCATTGAAAATGCGCTAAGAAGCGTTTGCACACCTTGACCGAAATCGAAATTATTCTTTATATTATTATTTTTTTTTTTACAAATAAAATTATTATTACCCATTCATTAAAAAGTTGAATTCATTTCAAGATTACTGGTAATTATTATTCCTTTTTCGGCGTATAAATTTGTCCAAATTATTTAAATTATTCTATATTTATTATTTTAAAATAAAAAATTTACGCCAAGATACGGCGAATGAGAATTGAAGGGTGTCAGAGGAATTTTCAGCTCTTTTTTTTTTTTTTCGTTTTCTTTTTCTTCCTTCCTTTTTATTAGAATTTTCTTTTCTGTTCTCCTCCTTTTTTTCTTCAATATAATTATATTATGAATATCCCTCGAATCTACGTCATCACACCCCATACAGACACATTGAGGAAAACTAACTGGTTTACAACTTACAAAAATCTCACTCCCCTCAATAACAACAACAAAAAAAAAAAAAAAATGAAAGGGGGGGTTGGAGGAGAACTGAAAGAACCACCCTGAGAGAGGTGAATTTTGTATGGTTGCGAGACCCCCTAAAGTTTTTCCCTATGAAATTCGGCAACACTGCGTGACTAAGCCTACTACTAAGCCAGCCAGCATCCTGCATCTCGCGATGTTACAGTACATGTAAAAGTACTAATACGATGAACCAACACCGCCTCAATGTATAATATCGCAGCCAGCGTTTGATTTACATAAACCGAGGTTAATAAGATTTACGAAATCGTAGCGAGATTTAAAATTTCAAACTTGTTAATATTAATTTTGATAGGAAATTTGTCAAGTGTTAAGTTTTAAGCGCCAACGAGCGGGGCAGAGGATGAAGGCAGGTAAATGGAGGGTTGGGCTGATTAAAAGGTCATTTAACAAATAAAAAGGAGGTTAACACGCAAACTAAATCGCTCACACGCTTACAACGAAATCTTGTCAAAAAAAAAAAATAAAAAAATAATAATGAAACAAAACGAAGTTTTCAACGAGCAAAAATAACAACAAAAAATATATATAAAAACGTACAAGATGTTAAAATTTATTGTGTTAACTTACCCACATTGGCAATTAAGATGGAGCGATGTAATGCGGCACACCTGGAAGAAAAAAAATTTTTTAATTAGAAAACATGTACCAGTAAATACTAATAAGCATGGTCCATTAAATATCAGTACATGTAAAATTTTGCTATAAATTTGAAGGTATAATTATATCGGTACTGCACGTACATGTATACACGTTACGATTCCCATGCAAGCTCATTTCAGCCCAAAAAATAGCAATAAAATAGATTTACAAGGAATGTTTTAGTTCCTGCCAGAATGGAAAATAAGATTGATATAACAAAATAAAAAAAAAAAATCTTTGTTGAAATTACAGTTAAACCTCGATTATCCGAGCCAAATTTTTTTAAAAAAAGAATTAATTTATCTGCATAAATAAGTAGCATTTTTGTTCCTAAACTGCTGCTACATAATTATTTAAACGGTAGTATGCATTTATTAACCTTAATACACTGTATAATAATTAAATTTCTACGAAATAAATGCTCAAATGCTTAATTCCTTTAATGGAAGTGTGTGTTATTGGCATTATCCCAGTTATACTCGGTTCACATTAACTACTACCAAGATACTACTGTACAGTACTGATAACAGAACAATGTTCCTCTCTCATACACATGTCGTTGAACAGAATTTTTAGCGAAATTCGTACTTATTTTATTTCTTTTATTTATTTTTAGCATTTCCTAGTCTCCTAGATGAGTAAAAACAAGCGTGCTTTCATTTTGTTCCACTTTTAAGTAATGAACTATATTGGTACAATGACGTCACCTGAACTAGATGATTGGGTTGCGGACGATAAGAACCCAAAGCTGATATTTTTTTTTCTTTTAATATTATTATTTAAAAAGAAAAAGAAAAAAGAAAAAAAAAAAACACAATGGAGTCTTGATTAGGTTTTCGAGTAAAACCCTCTTTAGGAAGAAAGATATTTGGAATAATCAGCTAATCTTTTTTATTATTATTTATTATAACTATTACTATTATTTAGTATAAGAAGGTTTAAAGCACACCTCTTGAAGAAAAATATCTTTGCAACATCAAACACTAAATCCTATCATTTGAAATAAGGAGGAGTTCCTTCTTGTTTCTTTCAAATCCCGCCAGGGGGAGTACTTATTGTTGAGTAATTGCGATTTCATTGTTACAACTTTTGCATCGGCCTAATTCGTCATTTTTACATTTTTTTATAAAAAAAAAAAAAAAAATGTTTTCCTTTTAAAAAAATTATAATATTGGATGGCAAATTGTAAAGCAGACGGTATGACTTCCTCTTTTTTACCGACAAAGAAAAAATAAATTTTTTTCTTCTTTCTCAATGTTAAAATTTGTAAACAATAAAAAAAAGTTGAAAAAAAAAAAAAAAAAAAAGGGTGCGAACTGTGACGTCACTTCAAAATTGTAATAAATATGAAAGACTTAAAATTAAACAATTTCTCTTATGATTTCCTCAAACCCCGCAATAGCGCTAAAATAATTTTAAATTACTTTTAGTGTGTGCCATAAAGGCGGAAACTAATTAGAGCATCTTTAACATTCAATTAATAAATAGGGAAATAAGCCCTTAAAACGGGCGTAGCTTCGTTGCGTTAACAATTTCGTTATAAGCTTACTGTACTTAAAATTTCGTTATTTTGACGGATTTGTTTTCCTGAGACATTCGTTATACACTGTACTAAAGAATAATTGTACATGTGCATAGACCGGTGTTAATAATTTTGTTGCATAATTATAGAGCTGAACTCGGCTATAACGACATTAAAGAGACCCGCGAGCATTTTACAACGTTGTATCCGCGTTTTAGCTTTTCTTGACGCAAAAAGGGATTTTTTTTATAATGGCGAGGTTTCTTTTATAATTAAAATGACGTTAAAACCAAGTTCAAACTTATACATAGAAATTTTATGATACATGTATTAATAAATTCCCTGTACATGTAGAGTATTAACAATTCCGTTGTAAAATATCATCTCGCGCCTTTACAGTACAGTATAGTGTATTTGATTTCTCAGGAGCCCGTATTAGATTAAACATTTTGATATACCGTACGGTACAGCACTGTACTTGTAGTTAACCCATTTTTATTTCACACTGAAAACCATCTATTAAAAAATTTGCCAAACTTAGCAATTCATTTAAAAATTAACTAAATTATGCTAAAACGGAATGTAGATTTTGCTGCAAAATCAGATTTTCTTTAGATACAAATTTTCATTTAAATTTAAATAAAATACGCGTAAATATCTTTGATTTAATTTTTTTTTAAATAAAAAAAAAAAAAGATAAAGAAAGAAAGAAAAGACTAAAAATCGTTTCAACAGATAACATCCTTTTTCAACTGGCGAAGCGGGTTTAGATTAAAAGATTGCAATGGTGCAAATGGCTGAAAAATGCATTTCATTAGAATTTAAACGAGAAAAAAAGAGAAGGTAAAAAAAAGTTGCCTTCATAATATAAAACCGCAACTCCGTTCGCTCTTCTATCGATACAAATAACAATATGACAAAAAAAAAGCTTGGCTAATCATTGAAAGCGGTGGCGAAAAAATGGCGTCTGAGAAGAGAGGTACTCAAAATCTGAAATTTAAAAAAAACAAAAAAACAAAACAGTGTGCGCATGCGCTTTTCCAGACACGTGTTTCTTAATGTTAACTAGTTTTTTGTTTGTTTGGGTTGTTTTTTTTTTTACTTGCTTCAGTAAGTAGTTGAGGGGTTATCTAACAACGTTGTAGATTTAATTAGAGAGAAAGTGAAGTGAGTGATAAAGACCTTCCATCGTCGTTTGCTTCACCTTGACCATCACCGCAATGAGATCTACATAACCAACATGGCCAATGTAGATAGTGCGGCGCTTCCTACTCATAACCGACGTAATAATACACTGCATTCTTACAACTAATTACTAAAAAAATAACTAAACGCGTGCTACCCTCATTTTCAACTGCTTTTTATTTCTTTTCTCTTCCTTTTTTTTACGACAGGAGAGCAAATTGTTTATTTATGACTTGTGATGCAACTTATTAAAATAATTAATAATATTTAAAACTTTAAGCAATCTAATTTTTTATTGTAATGCAAAACTTGATACCGCAGAACAAAATTTTTTTTAACCATATTTATATACGGAGTATTAAACAATAAAAATAAATAAAATGAAAAAATTTATTTAAAAAATACCGGGTAAATAAAATTAAAAAAAAAATATATATTTAAAAATAAAAACTGCTTTAAATCAATTTTAAACCAGTACATAGATCTAAACAATATTTTAAAAGAAGTCGGTAGGTACCGTACTGTCAATTAATTGCAGGGTCGTTTCACAGCGAGTTACAAGGTGATAATACAAGTATGATCGTACTTTATGTACCCTGACCTTAACAATCACAGGTTAATGCTGAATATTAGGGTCAGGCTATATTGCCTTAAAACTTGTAATTCATTGTTAACCAAGCTTCGCATCCAAGGCGAAAAACAAAATACTGTGCTATGCAGTATTATTCTTGAAGAGAATAATTATTACAAATGGTGACGACGAAACTTTTTAAAATTAACTCAACAAAACCCTCATGTTCATCGCACTTTAAAAAAAAATTTAGTAAAATTACCTGAAATGAGTTTTAGGTATAAACACCCATCTCCTTCCCCTCTTTGCCCCTGATTAACCCGTTTTGAGTATTGAATCACTCTGCTTACTTTGGTACATAAATAATATTATAACGCCATTAGTACATTACACAAAACTAAGCTTAAGTTTTCATTTAAAGGGCTATAAATTGAGAAAAATATAAATATTTATTAAGTTACCAGTGTTTATTTGACCCCCTCACCTCTCGCCTTCTTCCCCCCAAAAAAATCCTCTTAACAAAATCTATTTGACGCTTTAATTCGCAACGTTGTGCATATCCTGCCGGATTTAAATGCGCGAGCTCCAAATGTTTGCCATATTTAAAATAATATTAATTCCGTGTGATTAAACATTCACCATTGCGTGGCAAACGCGTTGAGAATAGGAAAGGGCATGTTAGTGTCCTTCAACTGCCAACTGTGGCTAATCCGTGCCAACGAAATAATTGAGTCTCGCGTAGGCAAAATGTCATCGCCTGTGAAAAGACATTTTCTTTCGCGTGTTTACGTGCTCGTAAGAATAGAAAACGGCCCTAAGACTTGGATTTTCAATAGAAGGCGTTTAATTCGGAAAGCAAAGCTCAAAGACTTTGAGCTGTCACTGGCAAAAATCACACGGCTCCCCTTACCTTAGCCTACACTACCTATGCTAATCCTCACACAATCTAATCCAATAGAGGAGCCCAAAACTAGCTGAGCTTGGAATTCCCATCATATAATAATAATAAAAATTTATAATAAAAAAAAAAAAGAAGAGAAGAGACGTGTTTAAAGATGCTAAAACCCGATGACCAAACCTTCTTTTGCTCTTATTTTTTTTTAGCTTCCCTTTTGTCACCCTGGTGGCAGTTCGTGGAAAGATAAAAGTGGTGGAGAAACACAATCTGCGAGTAGGAATTGGACAAGTGATGTTAATCTCAGCCACCGCTCTTACTACAAAGAGAATTTAAGACCCAACACACATTCTCTAAGCACCACACACACGCATTTGCTCAAAATCCTTCTTTTCACCTATTCCTTATTCACTAACTGCGCTTAATAGCCATCTTGGCGAACATCTTGCGACCCAATACAATCGTATTTTATCGCTTTTCTCTATTAATACCATCTACTGGTGGCTAAAAACGCTGCTTTGCCTCAACGAGTTTCGAATTTCGAGTCTGGATCTATCGTTCTTAAAATTATTGCACTAGTCGTCTTTTCTTTTTAGCTACCGTACGAATTAATTATAATGTCGGTAATACTGTAATTATATAAATATTGAATCTTAGAACATAATAATTTTTATAATATAATATTATGATTCGAGTCAGTGCTTTAAAAATTTAATTTTTTCTTAAACAAATTTTTGTCCTGTGAAGACGCAAATTACATTGTATTAAAAAAAAAAAAAAATTCTTGAGCTATTTTTTGGACTGAAATAATTATTTTATACCGGTAATAATTATGTTTTAAATTATAATTTGCTTTAACCATATTGACCATATTTACATTTACAACTAGAATAGCTTTACAAACTAGAACCAAAATATTTTTTATTAATACCGTAATAAAATTTTATTGTACTGTATTCTCGTGCATAATTTCTTTTGTATCTTAATGCACCTCTTCCAAAATTATTGCAAACGGAAAAACGGAGCATCAACAGTGAGAAATATTATTTTCTCCGAAGGCTTTACTGATCTGCCAATTGTGTGTGTGGCCATAACTAATAGCACACTGTGTTACATAATCAAAGAAGCAAACAGAATCGTGTGCTATGCTGAAAGTGTGAACGTGCGATTAACCGCTCTTTAAGTACCACGTGCGTTTGTATAACACCGTTTTTCGCATTGCACACTTTCAAACTTTACATCTGTTTCCAGAAATTGTTTTCTCTCATTTTTGGGGATATTTGCAGGTGAATAATTCTGGGAATTTCGATTGGAATGCAAGAAAACAAATGTCTTTCCTTAAACTCTTCTCTCTCCTCCCTCCCAAACACCACACACATGTGCGCTTCAATTCTTTTCCAAGCCCACTCACGCACAATGAACAAGTTAAGATCATTTGTCTTCACCGAATTCTTTAAAAAGGTCTTTAAAAAAAAGTGGGAGAGAAAAAGAAAAGCCCTTTGCCAATGCTCGAATGCATGGGAGTTGACAATGCACTAATTGCTAGTGGAGAATGCGGTCATCGTTTACAACGTAACCGTAAGACCATTGGCCTCGTCAAACAACTCTCGCACGCCAATAACTCAAAAAGCAACACTCACTCGAGCTGCACCGAGAAAGAGAGAAAGATATTTGTTCACCGCGGGAGAGCGCTTTTTACTCAGAATAAGAAAAAGAAGGTTAGTAGCAGCCATATATCCAAAAAAAATAACATGGGTCCATCATACCACAGGCATTTCGAAACAACAAGACCTTTTAAAAATCAAGGTCAGTAACCAATAACAATTCGCCCTCCCAAAAATATTATTACATCATCAATTTGGTCATCAATTCACACGCACCTTCAATAAAAATACGACTTAAGCTCATGCTTAATTATATAACTCGTAAAATTATTAAAGATTATCTTTTTTTTTTCCCTCTTCAAAACTCAGTATAAAAAGTTTTTTATTTGAATAATTGAAATTCATAATAATAAAAAAAAGTGTCTTTGACATCCATAAAAACGAAGAAGAAAAAAGTTTCTCAGGCTTAACAGAGTCGTTAATATCAAATAACTCCATAAATCATGGAATAAAATCCGACATCACTTAAATTTATGTAATTGCGATGTATTATAATTCCCTCTCATACTTACAATTAGATTGAGCCGTGAGATAACAAACGCAGAACACCTTCGATTTTCCCTATATATATTTTTTTAACTTTCTTCTTCTACATTCTTTTTTTTTTCTTCTTCTTCAGTCAAAACGATAAACAATACGATTAGCATTTTGTCATTGATAATAAATATATTTCGTCCTTACGACTCGGCGTCTGCATTCAATTTACTTACAAAAATAAATAAATAAAAACCTTTATTATTTAAAATAATAATCCTAATAAAAAAACGTTTGTGTTCTTCTCGGAGTTTTAAATTGTCTTTTTACTGCATGGCATTGCATTGCAGCACATTCTGGCAATTGTTTATGAGGACAACCATCACTTTAACCTCTCTCTCACTCGCTCAAATCACAATGTAGATGTGACACGACGAAGAAGAACCGCCAATTCCTCGTCTTTTTCTACCTTTTTTTTTTTTTTTTTTTCTTCTTTTTCTTATGCCTACATTTTTTTTTTTTTTTACCCAGAACAAAACCTCAAATATTTTTCTTTCCTCTGCAAGGTGGAGATGTCACATTACTCTTCAGTTGAAAGTCGGTGAAGGAAGAAATAAAAAGTAAAAGAGGAGAAAAAGTTGTACACTTAAAAACAACAAAATCGCTTGTAACTCAAAAATACTAACCTCACTTTTATTAGTCTCATTTAAATTTAAATTTTTGTCTCTAAAAAAAAGAACAAAAAAAAAAAAAAAAGAAGAAGAAGAAAAACAAAAAAACAAAATCCTGAATAAGGTATAAAAAAAAATACATTGTTACGATATGAATAGCAAATGGTAATTATGAGTTACCAATTTCAATACAGTACAGTGCTGTACATGTATTGTATAAGAGTGTTAACTGCAGTAAATGTATACAGTATGTGTAGGCTACTAGTCTCTAGATGTGTGTGAAAGATACTTATACTAAAATCTCCAGTACATGTACACTATAATTATACACTTACAACAGTTAACACTTGTACTGGAAGATAAGCACCGCAAGTTTCAATGTAAATTTAATTAAAATTAAAAGCTACTGCCCGCATGTCAGCAAGATGTCTACTATGCAAATCGGCACGTGCGGATGCTTGTAGACAACAGCGTGCAATAATAATAATGAGTTGCTTTAAAGTAAAATTGCACATAAAAACTGAATTCATGGATAGAATAGTAAAAAAAAAGCGCACTTTTTAATAATTTATTTATTTAAGAAAATAAAAAAATATACTGAAAAAACTTTATTAGTTTATCTGTAACATGGCGCAAAATTAGAATTTTTACACTTGTGGGTTATTATTATTTTTTTTTTTTTATAACAACCTGAAATTGCTTAAAATTATCTCGGACACTCGGTATAATTATATACTCGTGCAAATAAGAGTATGAAGTGTACTTGGTCAGCATGTCATCGTTATTCGTTTAAACTTTATTATTTATAAATTTCGATGCATAAAATATGTTAAACCGCTTCTGGTTGAGGGCAATACGTCGTGACGTTATCGGAAGTTAGCATGCTAATAGCCAACGTTGAAGAAGAAGAAGAAAGAAAAAAAAAAAGCATGAAAATAAGCTAGTGAAAGTAATTCGTAGTGTTTGACAAGCGAATCGAATGAGGAAGGTGTTAGCGCAAAGGTGTTTTTCCCCCCTTTCTCATGATTAAAATTACTTTCCGAGAGTATTATTTATCTTCATCTCTCTCGCTCCATCAGTCTATCATTCTGCTGACGTCGACTGAGCTGCGATACGAATCCAGCCAGTGTCCGTCATTTCTAAGCCTACTCCTACATCTAGTTTCGTATCTCAAACAGCTGCTTTTTTTTTTTTTTTGCTTCTGCTTCCCCCCACCATTTTTCTTTGTGTAATCTTATCTCGTTTTCATTTACAACTTGTAAAATCCAACCAAAAAATCTGTTTTCCACTTCGCAATTCTCGCCTTTTTAAAATATCACAGTGCACTGGGCACAATTTAATCAGGATAATCGCGAAACTTAATACGTTTCTTTCGCCCATACACTTCGCTGATCTTTATCACACTCACATAGTTTTTAAATCAAAAATTCGATTTAGCAATAGAATAAGGAGATAAACCGATTTCTTTATCTTTTTTAAAAAAAACCGATATTCTTTCTCTCTTTCTTATTACCTCAAATAATTTATTTTTCAACTGCAAAAGTATTTTAAATGCGAAATTCGAATCGGACGACCGATATTTAAAATTTTATTTTGATGGAAATGTTAAGTATCAATAATTGAAAAGTATAGTCGCCAATTCAATACCTGTACTTTATAACACGGTTTTGTAGAATGATCCTGCACATTTCAATTAAATTCAATAAAATAACATTATAGCATTTTTGACTGCTATTATTTATTTACGTAAATTTGAAATTTTTACAATTAAGTATCGGCGCGCAATTTTAAAAATTAAAAATAAAATTTATATTTAAAACTGTTACCATACAAGCAATTTCCAAAAAAGTGTCTTAAATAATTTGTTGATGTTGTCTTTCCAAGACGAATAATAAATAATTTTATTTTTTTAAGATAATAATAAAATTTTTTTTAATAATAATAATATGATAACTGTCATCTCGAAATGTCTGTCCTTTAAATTACTGTAATTTTGAAACGAATCTAGACTAGTATTAACTTATGACCAATTAAAATTTTACGAATTACAAATGTATATTTTTATTAAGTTACGAGTACTGTACATGCATGTACAATATTTACAAAACTACAAACAATATTATAAACTTTCCATAAAAATAATAATAACTAATTAGTGTAATTAAGTTCCCTAAGCATCTTCCCTAAAGAAAAAGTTTGATAATAATCAAAAGCCAAACATGCCCTAAAGTTTATAATTAATTAAATAGCGGAAATGGTCTCGAATGACCTGCTGCGCTATTAGTGAACTCATTTAATGAGAAACTTGACCCTCGTGTTGCAAGTGAAAGCAGTTCATCGTCGCTACCGTATCTTAAATAATTTCAACATTTACGCATTTTGTTATGTATTACCCCGGAGAACGTTAATTTTTCGACTTTACTTTCGTTGACATTTTTGTAATACTACCGCACGTAGCAATTTAATACAGTACATGTACAGTGAAACTTCAATATTCGCCATTATCCGAAAGGATTACCCACATACAGATGCAATTGCAATTGCAAATGCATTTTAATTAGCCTACATATAGGCCTAATATTAACCATTGTACCCGGTATGTAGATTCGCTTTTTATTACTGTACTTTATCATTATGACAGAGATTTAGCTCGTCGTGAAGTGCCGTAAATATACTTTAGGCCTACAAAAATACATAAATACCGGTAACATTTTTTTTTTTTTTAAAAAATTACTTCTTAGAGGGAACGATCAGAAATTGATCTGGTAAATCTGTTAAAAATGAGTTCTGCTGTACAGTACATGTACTTTCAAACTCCAATGCGCTAAAGGACAAAACAACTTCGTTTTACTCATCTAACTCACCGATTAAATTCAAATTTTGATGATTGCATGATTACAGTATTGAAAAGTTTTTTATTTTAAACATATTTTCACTATATAAAAAAATAAAAATTTTGTGAAGGATATTCGTGAGCATAAGCGATCAATATCCCAACCGCATCCTAGAAGCGAACTTTCCGAATAATTATTACAGTAATTTGACGTTCTTCTTTAATTATTACTGAGGTAAAGTATCCAACTTGAAAGATCTTTTAATAGAAATTTAATTGCACCAACAATCGTAACAATTTTTAAATAAAGATTTGTTGTACCAAATAATGAAAAATCTGACAATTAAATATTTTTAATTGCTCATTTAGACGCAACCGATTTAAGTTATGCGGTTTATCCATTAAATCATTTTTTCCCCCTAGAAAATAAACCCCTGCTCGAACGCTCTTAAAATTATTGCAGATACTGCATTTACAATAATAATTATTGTCATCTCATTGTGAGAACAAACAATACGATTCGAGTGAATGCAGTTGCGCATCACTTTTAATTGAAAAACCGTCAGATGTTTTGATATCTCTTCCTTTTCAATACTGTAAATGGATACGAGACTAGTTCCTTACTACAGACTCAAAATTAATAAATAAATAAGCAAACAAAAGCGAACGCAGTAAAGTGTAAACATAAGTTTAGCTGGAGGATATGACAGATAGATTGAGAGCAGGGGACAGACACACAGGCAGAGAAAGAAAGAGAGAGAAAAAACACTTTTTTGATTATTTCGGATACAATTGTAATTTTTGTTATAAATACAATAGTGAAAAAGAGACAATTGGGGCCTTTGGAAATAGAAGTCGATTGTCCCTGGTGAACCACACAAAATGTTTGGAGATGAAGGGCATCGCCGCCTGGTGATAGCGATAGAATAAAAGAGAGGGAAAGCGACAACCTGCTGCGAATATAAATTTGATTTTCACCTCAATAATAAAACGCGTAAAAAGTGAAATGAAAAATATAGAAACGGTTATTTTTATTATTATTCATTGTAGATAATTGAGCGTCTGCACTTCATACACTCGACTACATGTTCTACGAAAGGAAGAACCGCCACACGGCGGATGTAAACCGCAAAATCAAAACAGAAAAAGCCGCAAAATCACATTTTTTCCTTTAAATTTAAAAGTCTCAACGATTCATAGGATGGCACATGGAAAATCTGTTATCAAAAATTAACATAACTTAATCACATTTTAAATAACTATTACACGTATCTCCATGATCACAGTTGGCGTATCATAATTATTATTTGCCGGCACAGATGGTGTCCACATACAGATTACGAGAAAATATAATTTTGTTCTGCACAAATAAACATTTATTTTTTTTTCCACTAAATTCTGAATTTACTTGTATTAATGTCATCAGTGTCATCTGGTAACACAAAAAACAAATTATTGCACTGATGAGGCAGTACCGCACTGCAAATGGCCAATATGCCGTCTTAAAAGTGATCCAAGTAATTCAAAATAAGATTAGCGACATTCAGTAAACGCGAGGCAAAATCAAATTGAAAAAACTGGCGTAAAAATGAAATGAAAAAGTCATTTTGTTTATAATATTAAATTTGCCTTTTAATCGGATCGAGTTGGCGTCCCCTTAGATTTAGTCCCATATTATCATATAGGCTCTTTGCTGTCTTCGCAACAAAATTTATTATTACCGCTATACGATATCTACCGGTATTATGATTTGTCCTATACTGATTGTTACGTAATCATGAAATATAGTATTTCTATTTACCTGTCATATTACTATAAAGTATTACAATATACAGTACTGTACCTATGTATACAAGTAGAAGAGCTCTCAAATCATTTTAAAGAGTAAAATTTAACTACATTTACATGTACCGTTAAAACGACTAATTTTAATCAGAAATGACGAGTAGATTAATAGGATTGAATAGAGAAAAAATTAAAAGGTCAGTGAAAACAATTTTTCCGATCATCGCTCACAAGGTCATCGGTTGTCAAATCAATTTGCCTTTTTACACTCATTATCAATTACCGTAACTTTTTAAATTCAAAACCTAAACTTTACAATTATTATGCTTACACTTTAAACTTGAAAGCAAACTTTGTTGCTGTTTGGAAATGTTTTAGAAAAATGTAAACAAGCCGGGGTTAAATGCATGCGCATTTTAAACTTAACAAAATAAGATGGAAGGTAATGATTACGCACGCATTATACTGTATTAATGTATTTTGCATTGCGAAATTCGTTGCAAGGTACCGTATTAAGAATTATTAAATTATTTTTCAGGTGCAGTAAAAGACCCGAAATGTCGTCATTTCAATGTCGCTATTTTTCGATTTCAGAGCATCTATGATCTATAATAATATTAAAATTTAATAATAATAAAGGAAAACATTTTTCAAGTAGATTAATAAACGTGAATCTTCTTTGAAAAAAATGAACTCTCTTTGTTGCATCCTATACCTGCGTAATCATAATTCCCTTAGCATTTAAGTCTTTTGCGTATAATAAACTCGTTAACCTTGTAATTCAACATTTTTCTTCGTAAATTTAATATTTTTTACCCACAACTTGCTTCAAAAATTCACGGAAAGATTAAAAATAAAAAAAAAAAAGGAAGAGAATGTTTATCAAGTTTTCAAACTCAATTTTGCCTGTTTTTGTGCGTCCTCCTAGTCTCACGTTTCTCATATTTCACGTGATTATAATATCAGAGCTCACCTCCAACTCGCTCTCATTTTTCATCTTTTAATAAAGTGAGTAAATGAAAGAAAGACCGACCCTCGTCCCCCAACTCCATTCGCTGTCTCGCTCGTCCGTTTCCTTCCAGAAACTTAGACAGCTTACAGCAATAAGCTACCAACCCACGTTTGCTAAAAGTTAAGATATCGCCCTAACGTACTGTATATAGAAATCAAAAAAAATTGAAAAGTTCAATAGAAAGCTAGAAAGCCAATGAGATGTTTTAGCGTGTTGGTAGTTTTATACATACTAATACTGTATACCGAATAAAATAGATAAGGCAGTTTACTGCCTGGAAGCTTGAGTAAGTTTTTGCACATTGAAGAACACATTTTCGTATGCGATTATAGCCTTGGACACAATTTTTGTAGTTTTTGAGTTGGTAGCTTTGTGCAGAACACCGCCCAATTGAGTGAAATCTAAAACTCGGGTCAATCGAATCGAAATTGACACGTGATTGACACTGACCAAATTAACTTTTATGGCGATTGCGTCTGGTACATCCCTCTTATTCACGCAAACATCAAATAACCTAATACAACCCCTACGTACCCTTCAACATGCTAAACAATCTTATAACGTAAGAAAGGAAGAAAAAAAAAATGCATTTTTTCTACATACTGTATTTTGATCGCCGCTAAAGGGCGCGTTCTAAAAATAAGAGGATTTAAACTTGTGATTAATTTCACGGCTTATGCGAAGTAAAACCGTTGGCACCGATTAAAAAATAAATAATCAAAGGTGGAAGGAAAAAAAAATGTTGAGTGTAAAATCCCGAGAAAATTCCACAATCGAAAAAGAAAAGAAAAAAGATTGGAAAGACTTCCTGCTGAGAGTTAGAGCGATTATCCGCTCAAACTCAGCGCCCGCAGCCATATAAAAGGCTGGCCTCATGAAGAACTCACCTCCCCGGACACCGGTCAAGGCTAAGGCCCCACTCCGCTGGTCTAGATAATAGCCTCATTTTGGCCCCATTCCAACATCATCACCAACACTTTGTGAATAAATTATTAAAAATTCGTATTTTTTTTCTTTTCTTTTTCTAATGTCTAATTCCACATTCAGCGCTCATCGGTAACTTAACTTACAGAATCGCCGACGCCGGTTCAACCTGTCATGTACCGATGTTTCAGACAACTCCATAACGCCGAATCAAACGCATTTATAATGAGGGTAGCAACTTGTGCATTATTTAAGTAAAAGCAGACAAACAAAAAAAATTTTCTTCTGAATTTAAATAAAAATAATTTCAGCTAAAAATTTCATCCACTTTTTTTCTAATTTTTTTTTTTTTTTGAAAAAACGTTAATTTAAAGTAGCCTACATGAGTAGATTACCCCAACGCAATAATTGAATTAATGTACATGCTGCATAATTATTACAAGTACAGCCCGAATTTAACAATTTTGGGGTTTTTGAGAAATTTTTTATACTGTATTAAGAGAGTTTGCAGTTAATCGTTTTTGTCTAGTTTTCTTATTCTTATGACGTTACTAGAATCAAGATCTATCTATCTAGATCTTGCTAGAATTATACTGTATGATAAGATTGTATGATTTATGATATAAAATTGGGTTTGCATTATTTGTATTTTTTAATAAAAATTCTTGCTTATGCTGTCACATTACAGCTTTAGGAATAATTAATTTCTATTTTAACTGTTTCTAATAGACATAAAAACTCAAATTCTTGCGTCATCCCATAAGAACGAGCAAAAAAGTTTCATAGCAAACTCTTTAATAATCGCTTCACAAATTTGTGATAATATGCATTAAGATTTATTCTGTGTTGTAATATCAAAGACTTCGTTAGTTGTATGTACTGTATTAAAAAAGAACGAGTTTATTTTTTAAAAAAATACAGTGTATGCCTATTACTAATTAATACATAGTAAAGTAATATAAAAAATTAAATATATTACAAGGTACATGCATGGATAATCATTCATACTATTATTAGTTTTACATTTAAACTAAGTATTAACCAATTATTCTTTCCCTTAGCGGTTAACCGACCGGGTCAGTTAACAAAATTTAACAATTTTTAAAATGAGCTTACTTTTAAATCATAATTTTTTAACTGTTTGTAAAGAAATTTTAATAATTTTTTTTCAACAAAAAAAAAAAAAAGGTCTAAAAATAAGCTATTTGAATTTTAGACATTTTGCAATATTGCTAACAAGATTCTCTGATATATTAGAGGATTATAAAAACGTTGAGTTTGCAGAAATGCATAACAAACTACCATAACGCTATATTATAAACAATATTTTAAGACGAGACATTGTTAATATTCATCATTGTTGAGATATTGTAGCCTACTGCAGTGGCGTAGCTAGGGGGGGTGCAGGGGGAGCGGTCGCTCCCCCTGTCTCCATTTTCCAGAAAAGAGGGCCTTTT
>JAQGAZ010001509.1:0-28476 GCA_034692225.1 Polydesmus complanatus
AGTCATCCGATTTGGTTCAAATTTTTTATGGGTATGTAAAATGACCTCCTCTACACGATGACGCAACAAACAAGTCTATATATCTTAGTTTTTGAATAATTCAACCGAGAAGTTTCAAAAAAGTGCTCTGACACTTGCTGAGACGATAAAAGCTAAATAACGCATCAAATCGATCAGATAACGACTTATCGACTTATAGATTAATTTGTTTTTTCTTTATTGAATCGATCATTAAAAACTACTCCGTTTTAAACTTCTTAATGTTTAAATTTGAAAAGTGTTTGAGCGATTAATTAAAAAAAGTCCTTAAGGGAAATTAAATAATCCAGCCAATATCTTAAAAGTTATACAGGTAGTCTAAACAATAGCAATGTTAATCGTTCCCTGCTAATTATGAACACCTATCAAACCTATCGAAAAAAATTTCTATCAAAAAAAAAAAAAAAGCTTACCGTCACTTTGACGACCATCCTTCTCCCTCGATGAATAAAATTAGTTTCCCAATCTCGGTCATCGCGGCATCCCTCACGATCACGGTCTATACTGTGTTCTTTATCATGCGATCTGGATCGCTCACGTCGTTTGCCTTAGTCCCGATGCGAAGACGATCGTTCTCTCTCCCGAAACCTTTCGCATTCTCGACTTCGAGCATGGTCTTTACTTCTGGAACTGTACAACTTAGACTATACACGATGGTGATACTCGACTAAACCACTTGATTGTCTTGTGTAGTCAGCGCTTCTCTATATCCGAACACTTCGTCCCACAACCGATCCCATTCCGACACCAGCTTTGCTACCTACGCCACCAACCTCTAGGTGCCAATGGAGTTTAACTATTAAGGCGCATCCAGAAACCCTTCTCAAGTCAAAAAAACTTTAAAAAAAAAACACGTCAAATCAATGAGCTACAGACTTCCAGACCCTGGAATCGTGTTCCTGAACATCTAAAAAGTTAATTTAAACATACTTGATTTGGGTCGATTTCAGATCTGGAGTCTGATCTGATCCAGGTGTTTTGAAACTCGGGAACCAGCGTTTGGATTTGCTTCAAAATTTACATGGGAATGTAAAATGACCTCCTCTATACGATGGTGAAACCCAAAAGTCTCCATGACTTGATGCTGAAGCTTTTCAGAAAATAACAAAAAAATAGCCATTACATTAGGAATCATATAAAAATCAATTATATCTACCTTAAACTGTTGAGTTGAAATAGTTTGTACACCTGAAAAAAACCTGAAAAAAAATCCTGAAAGTAAATCCTGAAAAAAAAAATCTTAAAGTAAATCCTGAAAAAAAAACCTGAAAATAAATCCTGAAAAAAAAAACCTGTAAAGAAATTCGACTTCTTTACTAAAAAACAAAAAAAAGACATTAAATTAGGAATCATATTAAAATAGATTAGATTGACCTCAAACTGTTGAGTTAAAATCATTTGTACATTTGAAATCTTTGACTTGAATCTCTTAAATTCATTGCCATGTTCAACTGTAGTTTCCGCTCTGAATCCTAGACATTTTGACTTTGAAGCTCTTAAATCAACAATCGAGTCATTTCACAAAACTGAGTGACCTGTTCACGAATTATCCGGTCTCTATAATTATCTAATATAAAGATCGTTAATTTTCTAATAAAATTTTCCTAGAAGCTACGCTCAATTTTTATCAATCGTGGATCCGTTCACTCACATAAAATCAAGATAATAGAGTTGGTATTACGTATTGCGGTTGAAACTGCTCCCGCTACATGTGCTTGTAGAGCTGAATGACTTCCGGTTTGAGCGACTCCATCTCTCCTTCCAAGTTCCAACCCTCTGTTGAAAGCCACCAATTCCTTCAGCTGATTCTCCAGATCAGCCATACTCTTCTGCAATTCATCCAGGCGTACGTAAAACTATTCTTCAAACTAAAACACAAAACAAAAAAAAAACGAATTAGAAAACGAAATGAGTAGCCTACCAAATAAAAAAGAATTATCGAAATTTCAGTGTACACTTCAGTGACGGTACATGAAAGTGAGCCACACACCATCTTTCGTCTGACATTACAATTTAAGAGTGAGAAGATAATATGGATTGTCAAACCCAAGCATAACACGATACAATTATAAAAACATTTTGGTTGCCCAACAGAATAATATCAGGTTTGGATAAAATTTTCAAAATTTAAATAACTTTGTTCGATTTCTAAATTCTTGTTTTCTACGATTATTTGAATTTAGATTGGAAAGCTTTCAATAATAATACTTATGGCCGGAGTTGTTCTGTTAAATTCGATATTCAAAAAAAAAAATTAACTATATTTTTTACCGGTAACTTTTTCATCTCCTTGTTCAATTAAATGCGGTCTTGAATTTGCCTAACACATGTACTTGTTTTAAGAAAGATAGAAAAAGGTCAAACATCTCGAAACTTCAATACATGTAATAGAAAATAAATTAACTAATGCATTTCAAATAAGGGAAAAGAAATAACTCAAGAAACCAAATAAAATCTTTCAAATATTCGCAAGTATGTTTTTCCACAGAATGATTTCCAAATTCAGCTAAAAAAATCCCACAATTCATTAAGTACAAAAAGAGTAGACAACATAAAAGTATAAATTTATAAGCAAACCTTGCCAAATCTTAAGCGGTTAAACTTAACAGCTTACGCAGTTGAGCACCGTAAATGACCTTCAATTCTGTCTCTTTTAGTTATTCAACCAAGAAATTTCAAAAAAGTGCCCTGACAAGAGTGAAAGTTCAGCTGAAAGACGATAAAACCTAAGGCCTGATTTACATTAGTCGAGTAGCCGGTCGAGTTAGAAAACGCTACGATGGTTGTGAAGGGAATTTCTTCTTTCCTTTTTATAATTTGGTTTAGCTGGACTGGCTACTCGACTTGCCTCGTTGTACCGGAAAACTTGGGCCATCGTAGCGTTTTCTAACTCGACCGGCTACTCGACTAATGTAAATCAGGCCTAAATAACGCCTCAAATCGATGAAATAGCGACCTATGTTCCGAAGGTCATTTTACATCTAAAAATTCACTTTCAAAAAATTTCAAACACACTTGGTTTTTTGGTAGATTTCTGATTTATAATAAATTTGGATCCGAAAAGAATTTCAAAAATTCAACTGCTTATAACTGTAGAACCAGTGATCCGATTCGCTTCAAAAATTTTGTTGGTATGTAAAATATCCTCCTTGAAATATCCTCCTCTACACGATGATGTAACCCACAAGTCTCACATTGTTCTGGAACATTTGTGTCTTAATAAATGGGAATGTTCTCGAACGTTCGAGCATTCTCACCGGATTTCATTCCAGTATTTTAAAGTTCTAGAGCGATTAAAGTAAAACATTTCTGTCTAGAAACATCTTCTAAAACTTTCAAACGTTCTAGAATATGACATCACGTGACCTCTTATTTTTGAATTTCAAAATGTCTGACCATAATTTTGAGCGATGCTACCGATAGTGCGACCCGTGTAAAGAGATTGGTTTTTTTCATTGTTTAGCTACAAATTTAACCTTTATTTAGCATATTTTTTAATTTAACTTCAGTTGCGGTTTACGCTTGAACGAAGAAAAGGGAAAAATATACAGTAAATTATTGGTGTTGTTTGAAAATATTGTCAGAAGTCCGATCGTCGAAGCTAGCATTGAAGGGGCACTTTAAAATACTCTTTAAGTTTGATAAATAATGCAATTATCATAGAACGGAATTCGGAATATGAAAGTAGGCACTTCAAGCTTTCAGATTATGTAAAGTTTGTACGGTATCGAATAAAATAAAATTTGTTTTTAAAAACTTGACAATTCGTACCCGTATGTGTAACGCTCATTTGCGGGGAAGGAATGATGTAGCATTTATACTGCCCAATTAAACATACTGTAGGCGCAGACATATTGAATATTCTCTAACTTTACATTCTCGGTGGGAACACTCAAAATCACTGTTCTAGTAGCATACTATTATTTTTCATTCTAGAACTTTTGGTGAGAACGTAACAGTTTTTGAGTTATTCAACCGAGAAGTTTCAAAAAAAAGTCCCCTGCCTATGATAATGTTACGGTTTAAATAAGCGAAACTTCCTGCATCGCTACCTTATAAAAGCAAGTTTCAAGTTCATACAGTTAGGATTTTATATTATTGTGGTCATCCCAAATTTCTTTTCTCGAATCTATAGTTAACTCGGGTGTGAATTACTTTTCTGAAAACCGCATTGAGAAAATGTAAACAAACTTTTCCAAGTCCTACAGTATTCTCCAACTAAAAAGTCTCTACCTTCTAAATAATTATCTTTTTCTTTTTGATTAATTAGAAAGAAAAATAATATAAACAAATTTTTTAACTCCAAATTTACATTAAAAAAAAAATCTCTTCTTGCGCGCTTTCCTACTGTAGCCTAGCTATAAGTTTATAATCCCACGCGTTTTGTCTCTGAAATCGTCGACGCTTACATAGGTCTAAGGTCATAGTGGTAAAATTCACGTCAAAGAACATCGTTTGCTGAAATATTTCGCTATATCAGTTATGCAATTTAATCAACCTTACCTTTACAACCATAAAAACACCATTGATCATTACGTACCGGTACTGTATGGTCTTGTACATGCATATTCCGAGGCGCAGGCCGTTCCGTCGTTCCCTTTCGAATTCGTCCAGGGCATTCACGTCTTCACTCTCGGGGAAACTAATCAACTAACTACTCAAAAGCTACACACATTATGAAATGAAAGACTATGAATAAGTTGAATATGAATCAATACACCCGAAATTTTCTCTTTTTAATCGACGCTGTGTATAGCGGACATGTAATCCACTTTTTGAATCACCGTAGCTACTTATACTGAATGCGAAATCCTTCACGTCCGGGGCTAATTAATTAATAGATACACATTACTGTATAGTATTATGAAATAAGCTAAATACCCTTTTCCCAGAATTCTCCTCTGCAACTTTTTACACAATTTGAACATGACTTCCGGTAGACAACAAAACAGCTGACGAGTTCCAGTGCTTTTGTTTTATCGCTAGATGACGCTGCGAGATCTTCTGCCATACGATTTCCATATTAAGGTCCATAACACAACACTGTACACGTAAGCTTACCGTTACAGTACAGTTCAATACGATAAATCTCCACAACTTTAAAATGTTAATTTTTGTTAATAATAATAAAAAAAAGTTTACTCAACCAGTTAATTCGCTCTAAAATTTATTGGAAAATTACGGTACACATTTATGAATTATGAGCAGTTTAAATTTGCCTTTTCTAACTATTCGAGTCACATCTTTTTCTAACTACTGTACTCCTCAATTTTATTAATAGACCTATTAATTTATGTTTACCCTAATTTCTCAGTCAATGAAATAAGGATAAAACCGTCTTGATCATTCATTTATGAAGTAGCCTACCGTACGTAGGCCTACATGTAAGCCTACTACTGTACGAGGTAATAGGGACTAAACGATTTTCTACTTTATTACACTTCTATTATAGCCTACAGTAATTAATTTATCGGAATCTGATATCTAGAAAGGCAAATGGGTGGTACAGTATACAGATAAAAAAGGTTTTTGCAATCACAATAAAGTTCAAGTATGGTTGATCTTTCTCAAAATGGCACCATGCTGCCATGGATAACAAATAAATACCAGGAACTCATATTTCAAGTCAATTCAGGGTTTCAGTTCTACATTTTTCAGCTGATCACCACTTTTTATTAAAAAAAAGTGGATTTTTTAAAATAATTAAACTTGAACCAAAACTAAGGTCAGAAGATTTATTACATTCATTTTTTAAAAAAACCAGTGGCCGAAGTCTTTTTCGGAATTTTAAGCATTTTTATCGCTATATTTTTTTAAAAAAATAAGTTATTAGGCCTACTACTGTTGTAATTAACTTGGAATTTACAATATTTTTTTACATTTTTAATGTCGTTTGTAGATTTAAAGTTACCTTTGTTGTTCTCTCATATAAGCTTTGGCATTGAAAATAGATGGGAATAGTCTGTTTTCAATTTGAAAATATGACGAATGCTTCTCCATTATTTCCAAAGTTTCATCTATGTTAGTTATTTCAAAGTTTAATTTTGAAAAATAAATACAAAATATCGTAATTAAAACTCCTACCTGGGCATGACGATATCAACACATTAATTCCAAAATTTTCGCATTCTTCAATTACCTAAATATCAATTGTATTAAAAATTAATAATAAACTTTAAAAAAATGTTGAAGATTTTACTTGTACTAATGTGTCGATTCCAGCAATATCTACAAAATCCCACATCGAAGCATCCAAAATAATATGATGGATATCGTTAAACGTCACGTTTTCATTACTTTTTGTATAATTGGCCGAAGAAGAAACTACCAACATCCGGTTCCCATTGCCATCTTTCTAGAAAAATATTAGGTACCGGTAAGTGAAAGAATAATTAAATGATAATTTCCACGTTATATACGGCACTGTCATTTACCTGACAAGACCCATTTTTTGTTAAGTTAGAATCAGGTTCTAGCTGCGGACGTTTTGATAGAAGAGAACTAAAATCGGGGATTAAATCTCAATAACATTTATGACAGAGGGGAAAAATAACATTACGACTGTTTAAAGTCCATCAATCTGTAAAATTCTTTGTAAAAATAATCACGATTAGCGTAATAAATTCCAGAACCAAATCGGTAGATTTTCACACCAAACTCCTCTTCGCACTATTTACAAAATTAAATCAGCAAAAATCGATCTTAAAACTGCAATTTGCAATACAGTAATTTTTTGATTTACCGCTTGATATCGAGCTACATCCAAATATACATCCGATGAATTGGGAACTGAGCCCAACAGGCAAGTTGAAGGTCTGTCACAAGAAAGTACATTATTACTTCAAGTCATATTCAAACATAAAACAAAATGAAAATTAATGAAAAAGTAAAGCTTTTGAACAACCTCATAATTGGACTATACTTATTTTTTATGCTTTTCTATTATTTTAAATAATTTATCAATAATTATTTAGTTGACAATATTTTTAATAAAGTATTTCTCCCCAAACCTTTCCCAATTAACTTTAAAGGTATTACTAACCTTTGAGTTCTGATAACAATTGCCATGAAAGAAGCTGCTAAACCGATGACCAATCCCAAATCAACATCGGTAATTACGACTCCAAAAAAAGTGATTAACCAGACCATCTAATCATATTGAAAGGAAGGAAATTATCTATGAGTAACTTTCAAAATAGAACGACTCAACTTACTTCAAATTTTAAAATATTACATACCCCTTCTAATTTCGAAATTTTCCAAATGATTTTTAAGTCCTTAAATTGTTTAAACATCCCAAGAAGTGCCACTACGATAATTGACGACAAAATGCACTTAATGCCAACATAAAAAATGATAAATAGTTAAATAAAATTAAATATTTTATCACTTTACATTTGGGAGAGACTCGAAAAGTGGTCCAACAGCCAATATAATAATTAGAAGAAAAATGCAGGAAATTAAACCAGCCACCTTTAAGAAACCAATTAAAAAAACATTGTCCACATTAATTTTTAAAATTAGTCAGACTTGGGTTTTTCCTCCTGTGCTTTCTTGTACCAGACTTCTGGAGAGAGAAGCAGAAGAAGGAAAACAGGAAAAAAATGAAGAAAAAACGTTACCAACTCCCATTGCCAACAATTCCTAAATATTAGATTTAAATTGAGATTCACTTTTGCTTAGAAAGTAAACTATTACCTGGTTGGCGTTAATTTCGTATTTATATTTGTTAGCAAAAAGTTTGGCCATTGACATGGTAACGGTGAAGCATACAATAGCAATAGCAAAACTATCGGCAGCCAAATCGGTTATCAATTCCAAGTGAGGAACATGTGGTGAAGGAAGACTTTTAAAATAACGTTTTGTCAATTGCTTCCATTAAACAAAAATTGAAATTCTTACCCTGTTGGAATATAATTAATAATATTCAATTGATAGTTGGTCTTCAATCGCATAAAATAGGAAATTAACGTAGCAAATATGATCTATAAACATAAATAATTTTAAATACTTGCATTACATTTATCTAAAAGGACTTTAATTACAACTAGTAACTCCATCGGAAACGGAACTTTGAATTTTTCTCTCATTCGAGGATTAATGTATTGATTGACAAACCAAAGTAAGACAATTGCGACCAAGGAAAATATTACCGCCACATAATTTGCCGTTTTAATATAAACAAACACATCCATGTAAGTCTGCAATTAAATTTTAAAAAAATTGCCGTTAATTAAAAATTATAATCAACTTCAAAACTATCAAAACTAACATAAATTATTTTAAACATTCCATTTCGTACGGGAATTTTCAATCCAAATAGATTTTTGACCTGGCTAGTGAAAACGTGCACGGCAGCTCCAGTGGTGAAACCGCTGATCAAAGTATCCGAAAGATAAACAGACAATGAACCCAAGCTTAAAAGGCTCATGAGAATCTACATTAACATAAGTAAAAAAAATTAAATTACAGTAATAATTGTCTTATTTGGATTTTTTAAACAAACCTGCATTAGCCCAACAAGAAAGCAAATCATCATAACCACTTCTACCGCTGAATAAACACCATTCCCGACAAATTCAGACACACCTAAATTCACTGTTACGTTATGATTGGTGTTATTATGAGGCATGAAATGATTCGTAGTTTCAACGCCAGTTGACCATTTTTCGACGGGTTTACTCAACATCAGACAAATAACTGCAAAAGTACCTATAATTACCCGGTATTAAACAAATGGAATTTTAACAAACTATGTTTAATTTTTTTAAAAAAATTAAATAAACTTTACCAATTGAAATGTGTTTAGATGTTCCCATAAACACGTAAATTAAGACGGGAAAGAACGAAACATAAAGTCCCAAAACCGGAGGTACATTGGCAAGCATAGCATAAGCCATTCCTTCCAATTCAAATTACAGTATTCACTCTATTAATCAATATAAGAATAATTTCATACCTTGAGGTATGTGCATGACGCCCACCGTGAGACCGGCGATCACATCGCACAACAAATTCTGCTTGATATTGTAACCCCACAGCCAATCGAGAATAGGAAACCTTTGTTTTACAAATTTATTCCAAAATTCTAAGGACGATACTTTTTTACAACTCTTCTTGGCATTTGTAACAGCAATCTGAGCAACATCTAAGGTAAATAAAAATTAATTACATACCGGTATCTATGTAGCTTTTTCTGTATGATTAAATGCAACTGATTTTGAGGCAATTGCTTAGTTATCAAAAAATATGCTAACTGTGAATAAAATGACTTGGCCTATATGAATAAAATTAAAATATAAAACTAGCACTTCAATAATAATATTTATGAAGCCGCCTACCGCAAGTTCCTTACGTTAATGCACTCGCATATTAAATTGATTAAAATGTCATACAATTTAAATGCAAATGCTTCGTCATTAAAATAGCATCTTTTTTCGAAAGTTAGAAGTCAACATAAAAAACTACCGGTACCATACTATGTCATTATGACATCAAAAACTGTATTTCAATTTTAAATCTTAAACATTTTTAATTGTAGCCTATATACAAAATAATTATGAAAGCCAATTATTACGATATACAAATTAAAATCTATTTAAAATAACTACCGCGACCGATCAAACTATTAACAGTGCTGACTAATACCCTATTTCAAACAAAAGTGAGAAAAAAAAAGCATCATAATGCGGTCTAATGAAACACGATTAATAAAAAGTTAAAACGTTTTCATAAAAACCGCAGAATACCGGTAATTGATTGCGCATGGTAGAGCAAATTGTGTCAAATCATTCTACTTATTTTTCACATGGTCTAATTTGAAAAATACTTGGTAAGGTATTAAATAAAATTACTTTTAGGATTCTTTTTGATATATTGGTTCCTTTTCCGAAATTCCTGCTGATTAAAAGCACTTTTAGGTTCGGATTCCAAGATAGGTCTCGCATCCAAAGCAAAGCTGTTCGAGTCTTCAGTTGCTATGATCTCGTCCCTCTCCATCAAACCACAAAGGCTGTAAATTTATTTAAAAAAAAAAAATACATTCAAAATCCCAAAATAAAAACATGAAAAGTTGTATAAATTTAAATGCTAAAAAGGAAACATAACGGAAAATAAAAGTGCATCAACGTAAACAAAAATTTGAGTACATGACATTGTATTAAAATTGACTTCGTTTAAGTTTTAATCTTACTATACCGTTGCATATCTTCTGTTTTCTCATTTGTAGCTCGTTTACGTGGTGAAATAATTTTAAAGCTTTTCATCGTATCATTAATATAAAATACTTTTAAAGGAAAACTTTAGTCATTTGTCATAACTGACATAATGGAAATCATCCATTAAGATGCTCAAAAACTATATTCGATGAAACATAATACTTGATTACAACTATACTTGATCGTGGACATCTCAGATCACGCATTGAGATTCAAGCCATTCAATATTTTAGTACAGTAGTTTAATCAAAGAGCGTTTCATTCGAATGCTTTTTTTCGAGTGTTGCAAAATATTCAATTTTGATAGCAACAATATCGATACAAGTTAAAATATACTCAAAAAAAAAAAAGCTATATTAGAGTTAACACAAGCTGCAACCATCTGTCTCCTAAAGCTGACAATGGTGCAATAAATTAAGATTCAAACATACCGTAAACCGTGAATGAATACGGTAACGGATCACAGGTTTTGATGTGAAATAGAACGTCAATTCCACCTAAAAAAAACATTTGAGAGTAGTAGAATTATTAAAAACATGTCACCAATTGTACCTTACAAATAGAAAATTCGTAAAAAAAAATATCTTCGACAAAAATTCCTGATGACTAATGTGCGATTTAGTCGGCGGCGCACAACTTTTTTTTTTTCTTCAATCGAACTAAGACCACGCCATGTCCAATGCACGTGCTCGGCGAAAGAGAACGAATGAAGACCGTTGCTAAACGAACGATTAAAAGCCAGTGTGTTATCGAGACATGTTGCTAATAGCAACAAATCAATAACCTTATTGATATTCGATATAAACAATAACAAAATTTAAATTTTACCTAACGGTATGTATGTCATTAATCATACTTTCCAACAAGGACTTTCCAATCCATTTTTCAAAGGTCACCGGCTCATTTCGGTCGCTGTAGGCTATCTTGTTCCTTTACAAAATCAAATAATTATCATCGCAATTTCGTGATTACACACTCACAATTATTAATAACTTAATTGTGTTTAATTTTCACATTTTTTTAAAATCAAAACTTAATAATAAATTAACATTTTGTTTAGCTCATGCTAACATAATACCGACCCAACAAAATCTCGAGAAGTCGAGATCATGTTGCTCGAGGTGCAACGGTGTCAGGTATGGCGAACGATGACGTAACAGAGAAGATTTATTTTACCATTTTGTCTTAAAAATGTACTTTAAATCGGTAAATCGATTTTTGTGAATTAATAAATAAAATTTCTTTCGTAAAACTTTATTAAAATCATTTCACAATAATGACGTATTACATTTAAGATAGTTATACAAAGAGATATGCAAATATCACAAAATAGGCGCTGTATTATATTACAAGTGGAGAAGGGGGGAAAAAAGCATATTTTGCGTAAAAGAAATAATTTGTACGTGTTATATTGTACATGATGAGATTTAAAATCTAGCAAAATAGTTAAGAGACTTAACAAATATAATCAATATTTGACCATTTTGTTGCTCTATATACTTTTAATTAACGAATATACAAACTGTGGCACAATTTTTAATACGGTTTTCTTTTTTTCAAGAATGTAAATCGTGATACAGTGCATGCGTTATTTTCCGTAATTAGCCATAATTATGCAAAAAAAAAAATCAATTATGCTCATTCAAAATACGAGTGGTATTTCACATTTTTTCAAAGGTATTGTTGGCGGTAAGCAAGGCAATAGAATCAGTTTTATGGGCTTAACTTTCCCTTATTTCAATTTTGGTCAAGAGTTGGTGGGCAGTGATCATGTAATTTCTATGGAAATCGTGCTAGAAAAATTCACACAACACTGAATAACTCTCAATAGAAGTTCATATGGTTTTATAGCTATATCACACTTATTATAATCATAGCGATGATTTTTTTTCCCTCTCAAATATGAATTTGTGGTCCATCAAATTACTAGAATTCGAGTTTAGATCTGGCTTAAAAGTATATATTAGGCATTTGACAGAATTTTACTTCACGAGGCACATGAATGATTGAAAGGTTAATTCGTGTGTAAAATTTCATATTTTTTTTTTAAATCTTTTACAAACTCAAAAATTAGCAGAAAAAAAATCAACATTATTTAATATTTAACAAACGATTACGATAATATGCAACGGACAATTATCCTTTGAAGTGGAAAAGAATAATAATAAATGTCATTGTTAAAGTAAAATGATTGAATAGAAAATGCAAAAACAAAAATCAATTCACCTCCGGTCTAAACACTACGTCAGGTTTTTTGATAGGGCCAAGTTAAAAACAATTACAAACTGTAGGCCAAACTTCAAAAAATTAATTACAAAATTTTGTCCATTAAATTCGTTTCTCACAATTAATGAATGTGTGCAATTTCAAAAAAATTAATAACGAAATATTAAAGGTATTACAGAAAAATATATTTTTTTAAACAAAATAATATTTTCTTTTTGCATTCATTCAAGGAGAACTAAATTCAAACATGGAAATATGTTATACTCTCAATAGTTCCTAAATAAGGAATAATTAAGCAATTAAATTAAAATGCCTGAGCTTGTTATTCCTAGATGAGGTCATTTCTGCTTTTCAAAATTTAGGAAAAAAGCAAAACTAAAAATTCACAATTCTTATCTTCAAATTTTAAAGAACTTGTTAGTTAAACAATAACATCCACTCTCTTTTTATATGACCTTCCAACTCACTTGCGAGTTATTTTTCTGTTCCTGGTTCTCTTCCCTTGCCTAAGATTTGCTTCGGTTCCGCTTTCGTGAAGATTAACTGACGATCTGTTCCGCTTGGTTAACGTTGTTTACGTTTAATAACGCGATTTCCCTTTTCACGAAAGTAATCAAAAAAAAAATTATTATTTACGGAACGAAGTTGACCGCTTCGACGATTTCATCTCATCATAAACACAAACTCCTAATGAAACGGGGAACGAAACGAGACGTAAAGTATGAAATAAAATTGTTATGGGAAGAAATAATAGACAAAAGAGATAAGACTCGCTTTTGATATCACTGAAGTTCGGCTTTAGCTCGAACTTTCGCGTGCATCTTTTGGAACTCCGACTGCGATTCCAGTTCGTCGTTAGTTCGGTCTTGTAACTGCTCAATCTAAGTAAAAAATTCTAATTAGATTAATTTTCAAAAATAGAAAAATACGATCCAACGTTTTTTAGTTTTAATTTACCGGTAATTGATCTCCAAAACGAATCTTTTTAATTATTTCGATTGATTTGTAACAATATTAATAAAAATAACAATTGTTTGCTACAACTGAAATACTGTATTAAGTTCATGAAATGCTTCTAAATATAATGTTTAAAATAATTATAGTAAAATGTAAATAAAACATTTGTTCAAAAGTTGCACAAAAAATTCAAAAAACAAATAACTAAAAGTAATTAACCCCACAGTAAATTATAATAACGTTTCCATTGTAAAAGACATTTCCCTGCCGAGCAAAACGTTAGATCGATGTTTTAAAACGGAAGGTGTTACCAGTTTTAGTTTATTGGCCTGGTCCTCCAACTTTTTCTCAAACACTGAGCGTTTACTCAACCTCTCCATTTCTTGTTCTTTCCTCTTCTGTTCATCTTGGAACTTGTCTAATACTTTTTTCAACTCCGACTTTTGACCCAACACGTTTTTACCACTAAAAATTCAATAAAAATCGATTAAAACCAGCACCTGTTTAAAATTTTATAATAAAACAAAAATATTGAACTTTTTTTTTTAAGGAAATAAAAAAAGGTCGTTAGTTTCGCAAATTGTGTAGAGAAAACATTAAAGTTCAACCTTTTCACATTTTGGTAAAAAAATTATCAAAATAATTATTAATTTTTCAAAATTCCCATCACGTATCTGTAATTTTCCACGGTATTCTTTTTATTTACTTCCCTCCTTTTTAAACAAAACATAAAGGAAATCGAACTCAAACTCACATTTTCTGATTGAATAGCAGTTCCTTGTGTAGGTTCTGTTTTTCTTTGGAAACGGTGAGCGGCGATAGTCCCACTTTGCGCGGCAGGATGAGTCCGTCTTCGTCCGTGCTGATAGACAGCTGACTGAGATCGGGACTGCTGCTGTTGTTGGTCGCCGTCGTCTGGTTCGACGAAGCTAAACGATAGGACTGAGGAGACATACTCAGCTCTTCACCCGAGCAACAATCGTCGGAATCGCTGTAATCGGGGTCAGGAAGTGGATTCAAATGATCTGCAAATATAAACAAAACAAAAAATTAAATAACAACACGCTCACTAATGAATATGCATAAACGAAACAAACGGAGAAATAAATTAAGTTAGTTTAATTAAGTCGACGCACAAACCGAATTGGCAACAATTTTGAATCAATTTGTTTTCGGTTTCAACTCATAGCAAACATTTAGTTTGGAATTCTAACATAAATTCTATTTGAAAAATATTAATTTCAAAATTATAACTTTTTTAATTTTGAAACTACAGCAGCCTATGCAGTACAGTATTTTAAAGTTATTTGGGGAAAACATAACAGTAGAGCTTTTTTTAAAGTTTGATTTCCTCACTTTTTAACATAAATTTCCTGACTTTGTTTATTATTATTTATCAGATGATTGGACTTGAAAAGAGGATCTAAAATTTTCCATGGCAACGTTAATAAATGGCCAGTCACGTTCTCCCTCGCGGAATGCGAGGCAAGGTCGCGGCGATGAGAAAGGGTGAGACCGGGTGAGTCGGAACTACGTGGAACCCTAGCATAATTTTCGTGTGAATTCTCTTGCCGACCTCGTCACCCCCAGCGCCAATGAATTTCAGTCAAGCAAGTGTCGATTTTACGCTCTACCTCACACTTTATTACAACATTTACAAGCCACAAAATATTCTTTAGATAATATTATGTTTTTCCACTAACTCGATACACGTTAAATGAATGTGAACTATGAGGTTCAAAAATTACGAAAAAAAAGTGGAAAAACACTTCTCGATTCGACAATTATTATTTTCTTTACTCCATTCAATTTTTTTTTTTCTTCCCTTTTTTGCATCTTTATTTTTTTTGCGTGCCATTCGTAAATTTCTTTTTAATAAAGCTTCTGAGAAAAAAGTGACTAAAAAGACGAAATTGTGTTTGTCAGGCGGAACATTCGGTGCACGCGATGCAGACCAACTTTTCGCACGACGGAGCCTGTCCCTTGCGTGCGGGAGTGGACCAGTTTCAGACCACCAGTCCCCCTCCCCCCCCCCCCACACACACACACTAAAAAGGTTTTTGACCAAAAGGTAAACAAAGTCACACGTTCGATTGCAAAAACTAATTAACCAGTTTTCAAAAATCCAATTAGTTATCACAAAAACGATTAAATTACAGAAGTAATTATAAATTAGGCTATGGACATTTATGTAAACCGGAAGTTATAAAAAACTATAAAATTACGCAAAACATTAAGTCAATAATAAACCTCATTTTAGTTCCAAAAACTAGTGCGACTTTTTCAATAACAAAATAAGTGAACTTAAAATCGTCCCGCATTTTAAAAATCCGGAAGTCTTGTATTACAAAGTTAATGATCCCAATTGCAAAAAATCCACAAATTATACTTGCAACTACTGTATATAAATTTTTAAATACTAAAATCTGCATAATTATTCATAACGTTGATTTATTCTAATTAAAATAAAACCGGGAAACATTTCATAAACTAATTCTCCTAATTTTGTTCTAATTGGGGCGAGATAAAACAGAAATAAATAATTGTTTTCACGCAAAGAAATGAGTAATTTTCATACATTTAGATAGATAAACCAAAATCAGCGTTGACGATCAAATTTCATCATAATGTTTACCTTTTAAATGCGAGCATTTTATCAATCTACGTGTATTTTTTTTTTGTTTTGTTTTTTAAATAATTTTCACAAACGATGAATGCTTTTTTCTACAGTATTAGAAATAGAAACTTCCGAAATTCAGGTCTACTTTAATATCTTTCCTAATATTTTAATGTTCTAACAATGAATAATCAATGCAGGTCAATTTAAATCTCATAGAAAATCTAATTGCTAAAGTTACCGGTAGTAAATTTTAACAAAGTCTCTTGCATTCAATCACTAGTCGAATTCGTAACTTCTGTACAACCACCTAGCTAGTAATTTAAGACTTATTAAATATAATTGTGTAAATCCTATTATTACCTACAACTGTTCATCATGGTTCATTCGCTTGCAGCCAGATGAAATAAAACTCTACCGTACTTATTACAGATTTCTAGGAAAAGCGTTTCGTTTCCCGATGAGAGAACACATAACCCCCCATTATACTACTGTACTTAAACCAACAGAGCTTCTAAAAAGGGCAATTATTATTGTTGAAATTGCATGGCTACCTAAGAACACGACCAAACTAACTTGTTACATGGCCAGCGTAAAACCCCAGTTCATAATCGACCAAAACCGTTCTGTTTACCTTCGTTAAATGATACATATTTTGAACAATACAGTATTATTATGCCTGGTGACATTGAAATCGTTAAGTGTTACAATAGTGTCTTTGCCTGGGATCGTGTGTCCATTTGAAGCGACAACTCCCCTCCATAAATTCCTCCTCATACACTTGAAGTTCTGAAGACGCAATAATAATTTTGTTTATGAAGTGGAAATTGCCTAACTTGTAGGCTTTTCGGTGCTTATGCTTTAATTTAATATATCTAATGCGCCTAATTGCTCACGTTTATAATATACAGTTTTAAACTTTTAACTATTATGTGCAAGTTTAACTACCGTACCGTAATATAATAATACATACTGTAGTTCGTTTTCTGTCCTTTTTTTGGGTTATTTTGTTTGTATGTAAATGGTTATAGTTTTGTTGCCTTTGCTTAATTGTATTTTTGTTTATCATAATTGTCCCAGCTGACGCGATAAAGCAAAAATAAATAAACATAAAAACATGTCTTTAAAAAAGATCCGCTAATTTAAAATAAAATAATAAAAACACGGAAAAACATGTTACAGCTTATTATGCATACAATAATTATTGTTTATTTTTTTCTTAGGTATGTTTATCATTGTTATCGCCAAGAAAAAGTAAATAGAAAATGAAACGTGATTAATTTAATAAGATCAAAAATAATTAGAGCAAAAACAAAACAGAAATAAATTTCTTCAAAAAAAAAAAACTTGCTTCGAATACTGCAAATGTAGGAAATTTGAACGTAGAAAATGATAAGGAAAAGTAAAAGAAGAGAGTGGGTGGGTGAGGGGAGCACGTACAGTTATAATAATAGTTCAATTGGAACCGAAATGTAATCAAGCGACGAGATGCCGGGTGGCGCCACCTGTTTCTGATAATATAATAATCAAAATCCGCACATATTATTAGCCTCAATAATAACGATAATAATTATAATAATATTATTTTTAGAAAACAATTTTTTTTTTTTTATCTTTATAAAATTTAATTCTCACGTTTAATAACAGCTTTTCTGTCACGCATGCGCCGCACGGTGTGCAGAGAATAAAATGTGTCAGTTTTAAATTACAACTTTAAATGCTACATTAATCAGAAGGATAAACCTGGATTTTAGTAAAGAAATCCTTGTCACGTGACGTATTTAACCAATAAAAAAAATTTTGCAGTTAAAAAAAAATTAAATCAACTTATACTATATTTAGATCACTTTTAAGTCCAAGCCATTTTCAGATTACCACAATAATGTTATAAAATTATAAATGATTAAAAAAACAATTTTAATCAAGATTTTGATCAAAATATCTCCCACATTTGTTTTAACCACGAAGTATCACAAGTTTAAGTACTACCCAGTTCTTAAAAATTAAAAAAGTTTCATTATTTCATAGCAAAGTTAACACATCTTTTCTACGGATAAAGTAATCAATATAACCATTTCTATCTCACTTTTGTCATTAACATATGTAGAATTCTAATAAATGTTAAGTCCTTAAAAACCCAAAATTCTCTACGAATATAATAATTAGTCTATCAACATTTAAATTCGACGGTTATTCGGACCGGTAGTTTTTTCAAATACAATGTACTGTACATTTTATTTTTACAAAGCTATCCCGATCCCCACCAAATATTGTTTCTCTTAAATCCAAATTTAGTAAGTAGGCCTACATGTATACCAATTTATTTCCCCATTGCATTAGTGCTCAAGTAAAACGTATGTGTATTGCATTGTACAATTATTAGCCATTAAAAACGTAAATAAAATTTTTAAAAAATACTTAGTTTACAATAGCGTTCCCTCACATTTAGTTGTTACCAAAAAAATTTAAATTAGAACATTATTTGCTCTAATTAGCGTATTTTTTAAATATCTTTATTTGTATTTTGTATTCCTACCTTATTAGGAACACAAAATCGAAGTTTTAATATTTATTGAACGCGTAAAAACACTTAACCTTAGTTTTATTAAATTTTTGCCACATTTTCCATTAAATTATTTTAATTCCCTAAAATGTTAATTTAATTTTTCCCACGAATTAATTAACGATATTATCACTACATGCATTTTAAATTCTATCAAAACGTTAAATTAAGATGTCATAAAAAGCAAAAAATAAATTCTTACCCAAAATTATAATTCATATATTCCAATATACCGGTATTCCAAAAAAAAAAAAAAAAAATAGTCTGTAGAATAATTATAAGGGTGATTATTGAATATTCCTCGAGCGCCGTGGCTATTTTCCGAATGATGACGACAAAAAGTGTTGCGGGGTTGGCAACGCAGACTAGCGGCGGATGGTTGGAGCTGTCACCCGCTTCCCCTGACCGACCGAGTGTAGGAGCCACGCGCGGTGAACACGAATGCGATAGCGGCCGACGATTAAAACCCGTAGTTACGCAAGCGTAAACACAAACCGGTTCTTATCTTTTTATTCCATTTTTTAAATGAAAATCGAAAGAGTTTTAAAAAAGCAAACAAACCGAACAAAAATAAATAAATAAATAAAAAAAAAAAAGGCGGAGGGAAGTACTAAGAAAAAGAACAGGAAAAAAAGCTGGTACGGTAGTATTACGTTTTTGATAAAATGTTTGGTGGTAAGGCGCTAACTCCGCCAACTAATCGAGTACTAAACGAGTTTCACGCTTTCAAATCGGACAAAAAACTAAACAAACGTACAGGGTGTTCCCAATATTCATTTTAAAAGCATTTTCCGGTGACGTTTAAGTGCGTACCCCGCTAGCACATGACATGAAAAGAGTAACGGCTTTATTTATCTTGCATTTCCGGTGATAAAATACTGACAATTTTATCAAAAAAAAAAAAAGTGTCGTGTCAAATATGTGTAAATTGAATTCTAAAATGAGTACAGTACGTTATATAATTTTCCTCAAAAATATTTACATTTTTCAAACAAAAAGAAAATTTAAATAAAACGCGCTTTGAAAAAACATATTTTAATGGATTTGTAGTAAATGTTTAAACATTTGAAATAATAAAGTTCGAAAAACTGCGCAAATTAAAAGTGAATGACAAATAATTTTATGTAATCATTTATGCAATAAATTAATTTTACTTTGGGCTTTATTAAGATATTTTTCTTAATAATAAGATACTTTTCTTAATAATAAAATTATATTTTTAAGTAAACAAACTATTAAAATTGAATAGATAAATCAAATTTCGTAATAATATTTATCACAATATTGAAGTTTTAATAAAAATACAATAAATTCATTAGCTGTTAGCAATTGCACCCTGTATGCTTGATGATGAGCCTCAGCGATGCAAGCGCTATGGCAATGACCGGTAAAAGCAGCATAATCTCGTCTATCTCGCTCATCTTCCGCCCATCCCACCCGCACTCCCCCTGATATTAGAAAAAAAAACACCACTCATTCACAAAAGATAAAACGCTCCATTTGCACCGCAAAATAAGCATGTATTATACTCCTCCTATTCGCAAAAATTAAAAACTCATTTCAAAAGTTTGTTATTGAAAGATGTTAAATCATGGGTTGAATAAAAAAAACCTATTAAATTAGCATTCTAAGAAATTAAAGACATTTGTGAAAAAGGGAAGTGGAGATGTGTATGTTAATAATAATTGAAGGAACATTACAGCTGTATGCGTTCCAGAGTACAAACACGCTTTTCAATAGAATTTTATAATCAAGGAAAAAAATACTCGACGTTTTTGAATTATCCGAAACTTTTAATAAGCTAAAATAAAGTATGGTTAAATTTGGAATCGCAGCCTTTGCATACGAGAATGTTTCGTACATAAAATAATTAAATTAGTTTTGTATTCAAATTGATTTTATATCGCTGATCTCAGGAAGGGATATACCCTAATTAAGAATTTAGAACTTTCGGATTTATGATGCAAATCTCTAATAAATTTTAAATCCATGCTTGAGTCACACACCATGTAAAATAAGCTTCGTATTTTTCGAAATTGTTTTCGTAATCGGAAATTTGGAAAGCTACAGGAAAACACTAAAATACGTTTTTAAAAAATCAATTTTTAGAAATCTACAGTAGGCATTAATGGTTTACATTAAATGTGGTGTGTTTGCAAACATTATAATTTAATAATTCTGTAGAACGTAGGTTATACATTAATACGAAAGCCTTTAAAAAAAGTCCCGTTTAAACGAAAATCAGTTTTATTACAACGTAACAAACATCGTCATCTAAAACGGAGAATTAAATTTACTTCTATATAAATATTTTGAATGAGTTTGGTTTTGCTGTCTCATCCTGACTAACCTAACACCGGTTTACCGCGGGAAATGCAACCAATCCATAATTAAAATTGATTTTTTAAAGAATCATTCATAACTCACAGTTGTCGTTCTTACATGCGTAATCTTAAAAGACGATCGTTCATCATTTCCCTAAAACCTAAATAAAATAATGTTTATATTATAAGTGAGGTATTTAGGATAAGAACACTTAATATGGAAATCCTTTTCACTTAAGCTCTTGCTTATTATTACTGTAATAATAAGTGGTTTTCGCTATTAGTTAAAAATTAATAAATCTTTTGATTAGCAGTCCCTTAACCAATTTTCACTAAAACGAGCAAAATGTCTATTATTTCTATGGGCCTATAAATTTCGCTCAAAAAAGATTTAATCAATGCACTGTACGCATTAATTTTTTTTTAAATACTGTACATGTACTGTAATTTAAAAAAAAGAGAGAAGTTTCTTCCTAAGAATACTCAAAATTATTATCATTATGAAAATAAAACTAAAATGTTAATTTCAATATGGTGCATAAAATATCAAAATACTAAAAAGAAATGTTTTACAAATTTTTCAAAATTTACTTCAATAATATTAGCATAAATAAACAATTTTCATGGTATTTTAAATTGAATTTTCCCTCTTCTTACGAATAATATTATTGTATCTTACAAAACATTTTTAAGAACGATTATTCAATATTCTTAGAATGTGCAATACCGATATGCCTTTGAGATCATGACCTTTTGTTCGCGTACTACATTTCTGTATAATAAAATTATATTAAACCTAGCTAATTTAAAAACCAAAATTTTAACATTTAAAAAATAATATGCCGGTACTGCATTTAAAAAATTATTTATACAGTAAACTCCCGATTATCAACGATTTCTTTTCCTTTCTTTTCTACTTTTTTCCAGATTACCGTTTTGTTAGGGGAAAAAATAAACCAACAAACTAACTGCTTGCAAGTACAGTATTGAAAATTACTGTCACACTGTATTTTGTATGTGCAAGCCAGCTTCCTACTATAAATAAAAATTGTTCAATAGTATTTTCAAGTTGATTTGTGTCATTTTCAGCCATTTCGCGGATTATCCCACGAAATCGCTTGTCCTCGATTGGGGTGCCAGTCATTACCGCGGATAATCGGGAGTTTACTGCACTACGGTACATAAATTCTAGTATGTTTAGAAACTTTGGGCTGTAGAAGCCTTTTGACGCACAGGCAAAATTTTATTAGAACCAAAATTTTTTTCGAAATAACTAGTGTGAAATCGGCTTAAAGTGAGTACACTGTAGAGTAGAGTGGGGTAATTGAGGCAAAAGGTTAAGCATGGATACGAATGCAGACGTAATAGGGTAATAAAACCATATCCTCTTGCTGTTCAACCACTTCCGGTCTATTCTCCTCGCACTCAGGCGCGATGAGGCGGCGAGAGACGTCCACATACATCACCATACATTATTATGCAGATCAGATCCCCTATCTACGTGTTTACGGCCTCAACTTCCACCATTTCTTTGTTTTCGTCTTTTTTTATTATTACAGTATTATTAATACACTGGCTTTTTTAGGTACATTTTTTACTAGCTCAAAATGTGAGCAAAGAGAGCGAAAAGACAATGTATTTCCTACATCTCCCACCCACCAACATATTATTATAGTACAGTACTGTATAATTATAATTTAAATTTCTCCCCCTTTCCTTTATTTTAAATTTCAAAGAAATAAATGACTAAAAATAATTAAAACGGAAATTTTTCGTTTTTATTATTGAAATTATTCAACGTGTTCTGTTCTATTTAACTCGCGTAACGTAGAAATTAATTTTCGAGTTTACGCGTGCGTAAATCACCTGCCGCCATCTTTAGCTTTTTAATTGTTTTGCCCTGTTTCACCTGTTCCAGGGATCGTGTTACTCTTTGCGAAACGCAACGCCCGGTCGGATTTCGGTCATCCAACGACGTAGCTACTGCCGCTAAACGTGCTATGCTTTACCGGGAAACGTCAAACTTTTTACAACGTTCTTAATAATTATTCAATGTTTTGTTTTTATAATTTATACAGTAGAGTATAATATCCGGACCTACCATAAAATAAAAACAAAAAACGCAGATAAATTAAAGGCACTAGATTAGTAGTGGGTCTTTAACATTGTTTATGGCTTTGTTGTATGTTCACTATGTTGTATATATTTGAGTGTTCTTTTTAATGAAATTCGATTACCCGGACCATCCCTTACAACAATTAGTCAAAATAATCGATGTTCAACTATAATACTACAGTGTAATAACATTATCTCATACTAGTACTCAATTAGTATCAAACTATATGCGCGTCATTTTTCAGCTACTTAAGTGAAGTTGAGTCATTACAATGTTGCCAAAATCCCCCCAAAAAATTATACGTTATCAATTACGTCATCACTATTTCTGAGCATTTGCCACTTTATTAAAAAATTAATTTTTTAAACAGTTAAAAACGCATGTAACGTTGTCGAGCACACTTCATTTCTGGTTCAATAACCACCACCACATACATTAAAAGTGTTTATTTTTAACACAGTATTAAGCGCATATTGTTAGCATGATCCGCAATTTTTTGCTCATTTTGCAAATTTTTCAGAGAAAATAATTCTTAATCTACCTGGATAATCGAAAGCTTTCTGCATTTTTAAAAACGCAGGACAAAATTTTCTCCCGCTTTTAACATTTATAACAATTATAAACACGAACATTAATAGAAAAACTTCTACCATTTGGGAAATAAATAAATTCATCTAGGTTCATAAAACAAAAAAAAAAAAATATTTTCATAGAAATAAAAATTTAAAAAAAATGTGATTTTAAAGTCGAAATATCTTTACCGTACTTCGAACAACTTAATTCAATAATCACTAATAAAATAATTTGTGCTTGCCATGCCGTGATTGACTCAAAAAAATAGCGAAATAGCGTTCTATAATATTTATTGAAAGTCTATGTTTGATGTTATGTAATTGTGATTTATTATAATACTCTTTAATTTTGAAACTATACACAAACCCTTTGTTATTCTCAAACACTTGTTAGAATATGGCAAACAAACCGTTAAGTTGCACAAGCTGGAAGTTCTCAAATACTCGAAAAAATACTTTTTTTTTATTATCAGTACAGTATTTCAAGGAACAATAGTTCATATAATCTGAATCGAAATAAATACAGTATGCCGGAACTTTAGCACAGTGTAAACCGTTACAACTTCCTGTTTACATTATTTCAATAATAATAAAAAAAGCAGTTCCCGCCGGTTTCAACTTTCATGTTTAAAAATAATAACACGAACCAAACCGATTTATAAAACTAAAATATATTGCTTTAATTTTGTTTTAATTTTTAAATTTATTAAAACATCGTTCACGAAAATCAATAGATAGAATACGACCGCGTCAAATACAGACTAGAAAATTATGAGGATGAACGCGAAATTTGTAAATGCTAATCCCCCTCCCCCGCATCATTCTTCTGTTAGCAATAACACGTGGTTACGCGCTGAAAACCCCCTCTGCCCTCAACCAACAAAGAAATCGAGAGAAACGTTGTGGGTTGGAGTGACAAGAACGTAAATTAATCTCCCCGCTTTATTTATCCAACTCATTTGTTATGTGGGTGGGGAAAGAGGCGAGAAACAACGCATGTTTTTCAACAGTAAATCATTTAACTCGATATAAATTTTATACAAGTACCATTTGTACCAGTTAAATTTATATTACTTAACATTGTTTATTTGTCAGTCATTGCGAATTAATTCTTGTTTATTTATTTATTTTTTAAATTTTAAAAAAATAAATTGCAAGAAATAAATGGCACTTTTAACTTTTAGTTGCATAGTGATACGTTGCACGAGTTTTGAAAACGCATTGTATTATTTTATTTGCATGTGGCAGAGAATAATGCTGTTGCACTGCGCGTGGTGGGCGTAGTCAAGACAAATGGCAAAAATAATAACAAAAGAAACTCAAAAAATAATAATTATTGTACTTCTTGCGTCTGCTTTCAACTTGCCGCTCACGCGAGAGCAATTCATCCGTCTGCGGATAAAAACGCGCGTGCGCATTATAGGGAACTCAATTTCAATTTTAAGCACAATAATTTTAAAAATTTCGTCCAAACTCTTACACATTAACAAAATAATTTGAAAATTTCAATTCTTACGACTTTAGTAGGCCCTACGTGAAATTATTAATCACGAATAAAATTATTTATAGTTTTAAATACCTTTACTACAATTTAAAATTGATTTTTTCTTTTAACAAAATTCAAACATAATCTTGATCTTTAAGCCCAATTTTTAAATTATTTATTTACAAAACTATAAGCAAGATTTCGAATTTTCAAACGAAATCGAAGAATGCATGCAGACTGATGCAGTCATTCTTTACACGTAAGACGGTGCGGTGACGCACTCTGTAACACAACGTTACGTAATAAGGCGAGACCTTTAAAAAAAAAAAAAAAGCAAGAAAGCGTAACCCAGTCATGAAATTTAAATACATGTACAGTACAATATAATGCAGGCGCGTCTGCCTGCTCACGAGATTAGCCGTGACTTCACGTGATTGCGACGTCAATCAGCACCACTCACCCTGTATGCGAACGACTCATGTGTCAAACTGTCACCGCGAACAAATATTATGGCCAACATCTGCTAATTAACTCCCTAATTAATTATACAAGCACATGTTATGAGCAATCAAGTGGCGTGGCAGCTATTTTTATTACCATAAACAAGTGACACCACAACTTTATTAATCGCAGTGGACATCCAATTTCTTACGATCTCAAATAATGCCAAGGTTAAAATCGTTAAGAACTTTATAGGCACAAAAGTTAGTGACGATTTTAGTAGGTCAATACAACTTCATACTGTTTCTACTCAAAACTCTTGTCAACAAAATGTTTCTTAAACACCAAAAACACGTAAAAAAATTAATTTCGAAGCTAAGATTCAAAAAAAAAAAAAAAGGGTGAAAGCGAAGATTAGCTGAACTGAATTTAAAATGTTCGCTGTTAAAATAACATTACCCTATTCTCAAATACACTGTAGACCTTTACTAAAAATATATTTTGTGTCAGACTGAAAATGAGATGAATGTAAAGAAATACTGTATAAATCCAGACTAAAGTTCCAAAGCATTTCGTTGTAATTAATAGATGTACTGACAATATTATTTACTAGTGCTGGCGTTCGATTACTGTTCGAAAGTATGTTTACATTGAAAATAAAACTTTAGTTATGCTATAAAACAATTTTAAAAATGCTGTAACTCAATACAGTAATCCATTTAAATTCATTTAACACGCTCATAATTATTAATTTCTTCCATATAATGTAGTTAAAGTATGTAACTATTCTCCAAAAAAAAAACTCAGTACACACGTTAAACTTCTGTTACATTTTTCAACGTTTTTAAATTTGAATAAAACTTTCAAATACAGTACTGTATTGCGGACTGCAATTGTTTTAAGTCTTAAAAATTTAATCTCTTTAACCAAAAAATCAAAGTAAATAAATAAACGTCCTACCTGGATGCTGGAACTCTGGCTTGGACTTGAGTTCCTCCAGGACCAACAGCTGAGCGTGGCGTATCTCCTATGACAATCAAAAGAGGAAACACGATTAATACGAGTAAACATTTCCCAGCACGCACAGAATACACATGCATACATCGAGGCTATTTATAATTCAATGTCATGGGATGTGACGTCACTGAAGCGCCCATCGATTCTCATTAATGAGCGAATTAAGTGAGTGGGTGGCAGATACAAGGTAGGGAGGAGCTTTGATTCTCTTTCTCTATAAAAGGAGTTTCCGCTCAGTTGAGAAAATGTCAACGCCGTGATAAAAACGTATAATAAGAGAGCGAGGGCGCTGCAGACTCTTATGCAAATGGCGGCTAGCGATTAAGAGTGGGCGGGGTGGAGTGTGTGTCAGGGTCGTTCAAATATCAAAATATCCGCAGCTGGCAACCATCTTCGGTTTCACGACGTAGCCTCCATTTTTATTCGATTTTAATATTTTAATAAAATAACTTAGAAATATGTGTACCGCAATAATGATAATAAAAAAGTGTGGTAAGTGGGTCAGTTGACAGTGTCCGAGATAAAGAAGATGACAGATTGCAATCTCTCTTTTATTCTCTACTATTTATTTATTTATATATCAAGGAAATGTGGGATAAAAATTGTATGGAAATGGGATTAAGCGTGAGAAAAAGGTGGGCAAACAAATATTTAATAGCATCATGGGGTGCATGCATGGGGCGGGGGAAACAAAAAATGTTGGGATCAGAGACATGCAAAGTTCTTCAATAGATCTAACATGTGAATTTAAACTCTAAACTATGAAAAGCTTAACTCTCATAACAAAAATACAGTATTATACAGAATTTAAGTAGCGTAAATCAATGAAAATGTCTTTTCAATCGATGCCAATGCTATTTACAGAAGATTATAGTAATGACCAGAGTTACCTATTTAATTATTTAACTCTAAGTTTTAAGTCGGTTAATCACTTCCGGATTAATGTGACAACAACAAAAAACAAAATAAAAAATAGCTTAATCAAAACTTTTTTTTTAAATAAAACAAAAATTAATTTTTGGTTTGTTGTTTTTGCATCTAAGAAGCTGAAGATTTACCGTAAAACCGGGATTCTAAGACACATCAGTTCTCAGATATGTTAAAACAGTGTAAAAGTGCGTCTTGGAATCCAAGTTTTGTGCTAACTAAACGAGTTGCAAAGAAATAGACAATTAAATTCAGCTGCCACTAAAATTTTAAATCTAATATCGGGCATCAATCTAATTTTAAACCTAAAAATCTGATGGGGTGCCACCCATTTTGGGCAACTTACAATCAGCTGTAATAGAAACAGGAAAGCATTTTCTCTGGCTTTCATTTCGTACAAACCAGTTTCAAAAACGCTTTGCCGTCCTACGGTATCTATAATGATTATTAAGTTAAATGGCTTTTGATTAGAGCCGTACAATTAAAAGGGGCATTAGTCGGCTTTCAAATCCATTCGAATGCTTTTGCATAACACGTAATGGAGAAGCGCACTCTTGTCTAATTACATTCTCAAAATTAACAGAAATTCATAATCTGTAAAATAAACTAAAATAAATTACTTCCCAGGGTCCCCCCCACCCCCCTCAAATTTTGCAGTAGAACTTAATAAGTAAAATTTAAATAATTGGAAAGTGTGGCAGTGTTTGATGTGGGTGACCCACCACGTTGCACTATTTAAATATTAAATAGATTTCCGGTTTGAAAATGTCGCTGTCGAGACGAATAATGAATGTAATTTAACAACGGCGCCTCCTCTTTCATATTAAAATTTTGGTTCCCCGTCAATTGGCCGAAAACAAAAACGCCGAAGTCAATTGGCCGCGGTCAATTGGCCGCAGTTAAATTCGCCGACTGACAATTTGGCCGAGCGTAAAATTGGCCGACTGCAATTACGCCGAAAACAAAAACGCCGA
>JAQGAZ010001510.1:0-28470 GCA_034692225.1 Polydesmus complanatus
GATTAAAGTGGACTTAATCGATTTGGCAAGTCGTTTCGCAAGTCGTTTCCCAAGTCGTTTCGCAAGTCGTTTCCCAAGTCGTTTCGCAAGTCGATTAAAATGGACTTAATCGACTTAGTAAGTCGTTTCGCAAGTCGTTTCCCAAGTCGTTTCCCAAGTCGTTTTGCAAGTCGATTAAAATGGACTTAATCGACTTGGTAAGTCGTTTCGCAAGTCGTTTCCCAAGTCGTTTCGCAAGTCGTTTCCCAACTCGTTTCGTAAATCGCTTGAGTACGATTAAGTCGTTTGCCAAGTCGTTTACATTGCTTTGAATCGACTTCCGAAATCGATTCCTGCTGAAAATCGAGTTCGCAATCGACTTGGCAACTGCAAGTGAGTGGCCTTACAGGGCTTCGTAGATAACACATGACATACAAAAGAGGACACCTTGTATGGTTTCAAACAACCGCACGCAAAAATCCCTTCTTTTTGATTTTTTATCTTTTCTTCCGTAATAGAGATGTAGATGCAAATTTATTCGTACGCGATTTCGTATCTAGTCGCGTGGTTGTTTTTTTTTTTTTAATTAAACGTCAAAATGAAAGCGAGTAGCGATAAAAAGGTTGTACATTTCCTAGCACTGAAACAGCCTTGACGTTAACGGAGCACATTGTAGGAGAAAAATCTTTTTCCGCGGCAACACGGGAAAAAAAGCGAGCGAGCTATGAAGAGGGCGGAGCTAGAGTCACGTGGTACAGCAGCTGACGATGATGTCATCGACATCGTCCATTATCGAGATAGGGACAATTTCTGATGATTTCAGGGGGGGAAATGAGAACTTTTTTTTAAAAAAAAAAAAAAAGAAACTTTATTAAAAAAGAAAATACAGTAACTCAAAATAATAGCTTTAGTTTATTTCAAACGCTATTAAACAAAATAAATCAATTATTTCGAGAAAGAGTGATTTTTTTTTTTAAATCTTATTTGGTAATTTGCGTGCAGTTTGGCGTGATTTCAAAATAAAATTAATAAAATAATAAGACTTAATACAACTCTGTCTTGCTTTACAGTATGTAGGATAGTAGTAAATTAATCCATGTTTTGTTATTACATTTTACTTGCTCGCGTTGAACTAGTGAAACTTTTAAAGGGGGATAAAATAATGGAATAATCAAATTATTCATGATGGTAATAAGATAATAATAATAGCATGTTGTATTGTAATGGAAACCAATCGTAGCTTAAGCTGCAATTAGTATTCTATAAATACTGGTATTATATCTTATCATTGTTTGCGGGGTATTCCCTACATTTTTTTTTTTTGTACAGGTATACCAAAATACCGACATTTTCGTACCCGTATACTTTGGCCGAAAGATAAAGGGAAACAAAGTTTGTTCAAAAATGAGAATTTTAATAAATAAATAAAAAATGTTGAGGAAAATTGAAGCAGTAACTTAATTTAATCCTCCTTTAATAAACATATTATTGTCAGAAAGTTTTTTTTTATAAATTATTAACTTGCTCTAATATTTATTAAAACAAGCAGCTGAATTTTAAAACGTTCGGAAAGTCAATCCAGTTCACGCCAGTTTCATGTGCGGAAATGCTTAAACAAAAGCAAGATCTTGGCAAGAGTAATTAAACGGTCAGCCCAGGGTCGGACAATATAGCCTAGCGGCCCGGTTTTTGCCACAAAAAAACAAAAAAAATTTGGTGGTGATATATTTTTTACAGGTGGTGTGAAATAATCAAAGTTGTACGATTTGGCAAAGGCATTTTGTAAAATGGGATGGGGTGAGCATCAAAAAAATTATTTGTTTCCGGTCGTCATGTTTCATATTAGCTTTTATTTTTTGATAAGCGGCCCGTAGAAGCTTTAATCCGGTGCTGAGTCAGCTTCATCACTCGTTTTTTTTTTTTAATTTAGATTTTGCGCATCACAATAATTATTTATACGGGATATTTCCATCAATGTTTTTGAACCGTCAACGTACTTTCGATCAATAATATTGTATACGCTTTGTAACATTATCGGTATAAACAGTAAGTTTGCGCAATGCTCCATTCATCATTCAATTTGAACCATCAATAAAACTGAGCAAAATATTTCTACAGAATTGCGATATGTAAACAATATGACTTAAAAAAAAACCTCTGTTTGAGGAAATTTAAATCACGAGACGGTTAATTAAAAATTGCGCAAAAAAATATATATAAATAAACGGGCTATAGATAGTTTAAAACAAATATCGAAACTGTATATTTTCCGCTAAAATGTTTAATTATTCGTGTAGACAACTCGGAAAATACCCATGTTATAATAATTAAGCTAACACTTTTTTTACTCTCATTTATAATTCCAAGAATAATGAACACGCGCTTTTCCTTCTCCGCCAACAGAAATCCAGTAGCATAATTAATCAATTAAAAAAATTCAGGTTAAAAAATTGAACGTATCAGCGCAAAAAGCCAATAAATCAAATAAAAAAATTAATTGATCTACGCTAATATACTGTAAGTTATATACAATTAGACCAGCTATTAATTTTATTTTCTATTAAATAGAAATTTAAATTTAAAATGAATCTAAACAGGATATTAAAATGATCAACCTCGTCAACAAATTATTAAGCGATAGAAAACTGTCAAAACCAATTATTATTGAATGTACCGTAAAAATATTACTGTATAAGGCTATATAAACAGATAAAATTAATAATAAAAAATAGATAAACAAAGATTTCTGATTACGGAAATGCTTGATATATTTTTAAAGTAAAAATTTCTGTATTTAAAATATTAATATTTTTTCTTCATCTTTTTACAAACAGTAAAACCTGTATAAAACAAAATTTTCCGTTTTGAACAGTTTTTATTACGGCATTCGTACTAGAATTGCTTTCCGTTTCCGGATTAAACAAATTTTCGAATTTATAGCAATTTTAACATCGCGTTCCTAACTTTTTTGTTCATCATCTATCAGTCCTGCCGTTTATTCAGGTTTCCCTTTATACAGGCTCCGTTTAACGCGGATTTTACTGAACTCCGTCACATTTATTTTATAAATTATTTTTTATATGAAAACAATTTGCAAAATATTATGTTTTCTACTTCCTTTTCCATAATATTTCCGTTGATTTAACCAATGTTGTCAAAAACATGTTTTTAATAGCACTTTACCTACTATTTAAATGTGGAGAAAACCAGTCTATAATATTAACACTTGAATCACACAACCGCAAATATTTTATAATTAATAATAATTTCCTTCTTATTAATTTTAAAAACAGAAACATTGCACATAAGTGTTATGTAAAGCGAGAGTATGGGCTTTCTAAGAAATTTTTTTTCTATTTTATTTTCCGTTTTGAAATGTTTTTAATAATATATTATGGCATTTGTTACACTACTAAAATTGTTTTCTGTTTCCGAGTTAAACCGGTTTGTAACTATTTTAGTATTGCGCTCCCATTCATTCAGATTCTGTTTTACACAGGTTTTACTGTAAAATAAATTTCACTCGTCATATTTATTTTAAAATTATGTTGTATGTAGTTCCATCACCCCCGCCCCCACACCTCCTCCCCCCCCCCCCCCCACCAACACAATCCTCCCCCATTATTTTTTATTGATTTAACCAATGTTGTGAAATGCATATCGTTCAAAATACTCTCTATCTCATATTTTAATGTGGATAAAACCAGTCGATCGCGTGTGATATATTATATTTGAGTTTTATTATTTGCACTGATTATTGCGTGGTGCGCATCCGTCTGCTGTAGAATAATATGTTACAGCCTACACTAAGTAAATCAAACGTCCGCTTAAAAAGTTTGCTTTGAGGGAAATCAAAAAAAAAAAAATTCCGCAAAAAAAAAAAATAAATAATAATAATCGTCTTTACAAATATTTACTTAGGTGCTTCGTACTTGGCCTAAAATGTTAGTTATGTAAGAATTTTTATACAAGTTTAACATTGCGAATTCAGATTACGAAAAAAAAAAAAAAAACAATTTCAAATATTTCTAGATAAAAAAAAATTACATCGGGTTACGAAAGAAAAAATGTATCCTCCACTGACAAAAAGAAATCTCAAATCAATGGTAATTAAGGTCATTTTTCTTCAATGTTTACATTTCAAAATAATATTGATATCAACAGGTAAGTTTATATACTCGCATTTTAAAGCATTATCACCAGTTTTTATATAGTTATCAAGGTCTTCTAGGAATTTTTTTTTTTATTTTTTAAAAAATTAAATAAGTTTTGGAGAACACGTGTAGACTTAAGTTGGGGGAAAAAAATGTGAAGCGCGCTCGCTTTTCTGTAGTTGCAATAGTATCGAGTGACATTCAATTCGCCTACTTGAGCGTGCATCGCTTGTATATTATATTATATCGTTCGACAACGAACGGATTAGATAATCTTGGTTAATCTGGATGTTTTCAAGTGGGCGCGCGTGCGTCACCGTCAACAAACGTACGATCAAAGTTGTTGTAAAATTAAAAGAGCGGCATCAGATTGATTTACAATTGAGTTGTCAGTACAAGTATAAAAATGCTATATTTATTTTCAATTAAAAAAAGCTTTAAAAAAAAAAAAAAACTCAGCTGTAGTCATTTCACAAGAATGCGAATTTCATGAAAAATTTTATTCTACCACTGTTCAACTATTCGTTAAAATGCGAGCGTTTAAACGTTGAATAGTTAGTTAGAAAGAGTATCCTTGGATTAACATACTAGAATCGATGGAAGGCCGTAGAAAACGTTTTCCGGCCAATTGTTTAACATGTACAAATTCTGCAACATCACCATTCACAATACGTTAATTTTTTGGGGGGAAATTAAAGTATTTAACGGACCACACAAAAAAATTTTTTCTTCGGAATTTTCAAAAATTTTTTTACAGAAAAAAAAAAAAATCGGAACAATCGATGGACTCGCAAATCACCGTTAACCACATTCAAATAATCCAAGGACAATCGTCGCTCTTACATGACATTGCTAAATTTTATCGTTCGCGCTATTTTAAAAAATGTAACAGTTCATGCTACGGTATATCTTAAATTCTTAATTCCTTCTTTTCACAGGTTCAAAACAAATGGATGAACCGTTAAGAATAATGTTTCCGTGGACAGACAGGGTTTCGAGTTTCGATACTACTTCCGCGTTTTCAGAGACATTTTTTTGATAAATTATAGGCTACTGTATATGGGCAGTTATTAAATTGATCGTATTTTCAGGCCTATAATAATAATAAACACTAATTCAATGACGTTATCACACTTAAATGAACGTCCTCGAAATTGGCAAAAACTTGCTTGAATCCTAATAGGCCAAATTAAACACCTCCTGTTAGAAATCAGATCAACTTCGTAGAAGGCTAAACATCGGTTTATACACGTTATATCACCATTAAATTAATGTAATTAACGACATAGCCTAACATTATCAAACGATTAATATTTTTTTTATATATAAATAAATTTGAATTGCCCTATTAATATCAAGTCTTAAAAACTTCTTGTAAAGTTTAAATGAAGAAAAGATACAGAAAAACCCCCCAGAGACTTAATTACTAGTTTCAAAACTTTTTTTTTTAATTATGACTATTCACATGACTAGTTAATTAATAATTTTCAAAATAATTAAACGCATGACTAAATTTTGTAATAAATTGTTGTAATTTGAGAGCGCGCTATAGATACGCACAAATTTAAGTATCATTTTAATTTAATTTTCTATGCTTATTTTTTTGAAATTCATGTTTTAAATTTTTTTTTCAGACTTTTATTTTTTACTAGCTATATTTTTCAATAACATCTTAAGAAGTAAAAATTTTACTGATAATGTATAAGGCTAAATTAAATTTATTATTGTTTGGTAAACGACTACAGTATCCTACTTCAAAATAGGATTTTCCCCACATACAAAAAAAAAAAATGAAGAAAAACATACCGGTACTTTAATTTTTTTTTTTTTAATTGTAGGTTACACTACACCTCAAAAAATAAAGAAGAAAAAAAAAATCCCGCTAACTACTCAAAAAAGAAAAAATCAAAAATTGAGGTTAATAGCAAAGATATATTAGCGAAGATAATCCTTAAACTGAATCGCATTAGTGTGCGATTACCTTGAACATCAATCGATGTGGAAGAGGGCGATAAACACGAAACACCTGCAATTACCAATCATGCAAAAATGTAATGCGTCGATCAACGGCAGATTGGCAAAAATTGAAACTGAAACATTATCTCCTTCATCTCATCAGAACAAAAACGATCTGAGAAAAATAATTTTTAAAAAAAAATACAGTAACGCTAATACTCCAGTAACGCTAATACTCCTGGTAGTTAAACGAGGCTATTAAATTTTCAAGCTCATCTTTAAATTTGCACAATTTAAAACTGAACAAGAGAGCAAGCAACTGATAATTTGACGCGTTCTAAATGTAACCACAATCGCGTGATTAAATTTAATCTGAAGAGTTGAATCTTGAGCTTTGATTAGGTTAACTCGAGTTCAAAGTCAGCGAAAATCCGAGAAGGGTAGGCAGACCGCTTGGCGACAAATTCCAAAAGTCAGCAAACAACTCTTTTTTTGTATTTTAAAATATGCGAACCAACTCTTTTTTTCTTATTTTTTGTTATTGCAACCCACTCAAGTTTTAATTCGTACTCAAGATTGAACGAAACGCCTTTGAAATATTTCTCAATCTTTAAGCCGGAATTAATATGTAATGCGCCGCTTAACAAAATAAATCAATGACAGCATAGTATCTGTATTAATAATAATAACATAATGTCAAGAGTCATGAGTTTGCAATAAAGAAACATTACATCTGCTTTAAAAAACTATTCCAGTGCCAGCCAGAAATTTATAATTGTTTTAACCAATTAAATAAATTATTTATTTTGTTCATTTTGAGAAAATTATATTTGACTTTCAATGTCCTGCGTTTTTATCGGCTTACAAGAAACTATTTTAAAACATAATAAATCTTGGACATAAAAAAAAAATAAAGTACTGTAATTTCTTTTTCTCGGTCCTTATAATCAAAATTATAAATTATTATTAATAAACAATAAAAACATCCCAAGTAAAGTTAGTTATCTTTTCCTTTTTATTTATTTATTTTTTTTTATTTTTCTAAACGATGCAATTAAATAAACCCCCGCTCGACATTTTCTTGCCCTTGAAAACATCGCTCAAATAATAATTATCCGTACAACAACAAATCTTAATGAAAAAAATAAATAAATAAAAGAATTGCCCGAAGATGTAATCAAGGACAATCGTTGAGGTTTGGGGGGGGGAAGAAAATGCGCGAGAAAGTGTTAAAAGATTTAAGATTCAATTAATAAAAATCGAATTATTATACGCATTCGTTTTCGGATTAGCAAAAATAAAATATAAGATTGAAAAATTAAGATATCGATCGACATTTGGCAAACGAAATGATTGTACAGTAGTGGGCGAAGGAATTCGAAGCCTTGAATAACATGCAGACATGTCTACTGTACAGTTTTCAACTCACTATATTCGAATTAACATAATATTAGAAATGCCAATTTTTTTAAAATCATTTTGGAACAATTTATAATCGCAATTTTTTTGTAATAAAAAAAAATTTACTTTTTTTTTTTTTTTTTTTTATTTAGAAAAATTAAAAAGCATGTAAAAACAATGTCAAGTTTATAAAATCGTCCGAGAGTCCTTGTGAACGAGGGCAACGTATTGGAAAGCATTTAAAAAGCTGGTATCTTGCTCTCTTGTAAATTGAGTAAATGGTTGTTAGGTCGTGCGCAAACAAAAAAAAAAAAAAAAACATCTAGGCCTACTGTATAATATAATATTTTTGTACGTGAACGTTATCCTTGTTGCTAGGCAGAAAAGCATGTGAGCTGCTGCTATTCAATTTTCCTATCAATATGCGACGAATCACCTGTTTCAATTTCTAGCTCCGCCAACAGTAATTTGCATTATTATGTCTCATTTAACTAGACTGTTGATTAAATCTTGTCTAATTTTACATCGAAATTATTAACGTTATTATGCGTCTAATGATAATATGCGGAGAAGAAAGCCATGTTAAGCCTAATTGAATTTTTTTTTTTTGGTGTGTTTTTTTTAAAAAAAATTGTTTACGCATTCAGAATATTAATTGTCAAAAAACTATAAAAACCATTTAAAAAAAAAAAAACATGAAACAAATCCGTTTTTATTATTTTGTTTTGGTAATGTAATGGAAAGGTTTGGTAAAAATTAATGCAGAAACAGATAATAAATTACATTTATTGCAGTTACTGTTTAATTTTTTGCCTTTCATTTTAACATTTGTTTTTAGTTATAAATTTAAATGAATATCGGTGATTTAAACTGATTTTTCTTGAAGCTCTAGGTTCTTCTTTATAATGCTCTAACTACAATAACAGTTCGATCGATTGTGATGGTTGTTTTTTTCTTTTAAATAAATTTTAAAAAAATGCATTTAATGAAGTTTTAAATATAAATTTGTTTACACGGTTAAATATAATTAAAATGCGCGCAGAACCAATTTCTCCCTTACAATGTCTAATTTTACAAGCGCATTTCAACAAAAAATTACAGTAATGAGTTTTCTTGTAGACCAAAACTTATTAATTCATTTTGAAAACTGTTCATTTTTTTTTTTTTTTTCGAAAAATGAAAGTTCTGTAATTAAAATTGTACGAGTAAAATTTCAATCGTAAAAATTAATTAAAATTTTTCCAATTGTATTATTTGCGCATGATTTCTACGATTGTATGGCGTTTAAAGTGCTTCTTCAACGATTGTTTAAAATAAATAACAAAGCTCAATTTGCAATAACAATTAGTACGTCGATGAGAATGTTTTACAATGCTCGGTTGAGCATCTGTAAGTAACGTGTAATTAGAACTTTCTGGTTTTTGTATTTTTTTTTTTTTTTAAGAAAAAAAGCAAACCCGAGATGAATTCTGTTAATGCAAGCACTAATAAACTTAACTAGAAAAAAAATTATCTTGGCAACTTAAACTCGCAGCTCCGGTAGCACGTAATACTAGTTAGTTAGCTAAGTTATTGCTGCAATCTAACACGTATTACGTTTGTCACGGTTGGAAAAAAAATTTCGGGCTTTTAAATTTCAATTTAACATCTTGGCACTTTAAATCCAATCTTGTCTAGTCACTTCGCAGCGAAAATACTACAGAGGACTTAAATTATCTTTCAAGGTCGTTCAAAATTTTCCAGCATCGTTCTGGCTACATCGCCATCTTCCCTAGTAATTGTCATGGAATTCACAAAAAAAAAAATCGTGTTTTTTTTTGTTGCAAAAGTTCACAAAAAAGTAGTTAACATTGCATAATAATCATCCACAAATAAAATTATTCCGAAACTACTGTAAAAGCACTTTCAAAAACAAACTTAAATAAACAAAAATAAATTCAATTTTCAGCAAATCTAAATAAATCTCAATAAGATTATTAATAATGTAGACAAAATAACTGATCGACTACGATATTTATAACTTACAAGTTTTATAAGAGCATCGCCAAAAAAATACTAAAAATGTTTCATCATTTTGTTTATAATGCAGCAAATTTCATATAAGAAAAATCAAATGTGATCAATTGCTTTTGCTTTTCAGATTAATAATTAAGCTCGCCACAAATACTGATCTGATAACAATAACAAATCACAGGGATTAGACCAGGTCAGTCAAAACAAAAATAATTTGATCAATTGCTTTTGCTTTTCAGATTAATAATTAAACTCGTGACAAATACTGATCTGATAACAATAACAAAACACAGGGATTAGACCATGTCAGTCAAAACAAAAATAATATCGGTAGCACAAAATTGGAAAAAATTAATTATTATAATTCATTTATTCTTATTTCGCAGACTTAAAATTTTAAAAATACCGATATGTTTTTTCCTTAAAAAAAAAAATCAAGATAAAATTAGGCTACTATACATTATTAAAATTCATAATAAAAAAAAACCACACACTGAGAAAAAAAAGTGTGACGTGATCTATTCGATTTAATGTACACCAGTAAGCTTGGTTCTCCAGTTTACTTACGTCATTCGGGCACTATAAATAACGTTTTCAAGGTCTTACAGCTAAGATCTACATTATACCCGTATGATATGGGGTTTCGATTTATTGATCGTCGAAAAACGACAATGGACATGCATAATTTAAAGGTGTACAAATAATTGGAGACTTACGTATTTTCCCCCGATTCAATTCTTCATCAAAACAAATCACACGTATATAGGTTCCCCTTTTGACAATCTAATAAAATTTGTTCAACCCATGGCGGTTCCACACTGTTAAAAATAAACGAAATGCACCGCGATTTCACATTTTGCGCTTGATTAAAACTCGACTTCCTTTGTAATCGAAAGGATTCGCGAAAACGTTCATTTGTGACAACAACTCACTAATTATAGATGCACGCGGGTTGAAGGAAGAAGGAAAAACAATAATTGGAGCTCTTTAATAGAAATTGTTAGGTGGAAGCCATCCATGGTTTCCAATGGAAAAGTACATAAGAGCTGCTGTTTCTGACTCCTTCCTTCCACGATTCACCTTGCGCTGAATGAAAAACCAAAAAATACTTGGCAGCGCCGCAGTAGAAGAAGAAAAAAAAAAAATCGATAAAAAGCGTCATCACCAGCTGTACTGTGAAATTCTGTCATACTGTAGGAAATGCCCTATGCTATTTACAGGATGAGTCAGAAATGGCAAAATAAAATTAAATACGGTAATTTCATTTTCTAGTCAGCTAGCGCTGCCAGAGTGATGGAATTAATATTATCAATGCCAAGCAAAGATTATTATTGTTACACGCTGCAATAAAGAGAAAAATAACATTCTCAAAAAAAAAATAATAATAATAAAAAAACAACCGGCAAAAAAAAGCTAAAAATGTTTAAAAACTTAATTCAGCAATACAAAGTTATTTATTTCTTTTTTTAAAAAAAAAAGTGGCTGAATTTTTTACTTGCTTTTAAAAACAATTTTGAAAATGGGATCACCAATTTATTATTTTTTTTTTTTTCTATCTCTATAAAATAATTATTTTTTAAAGTTGAACTTTGAAATCCATATTTCGTAACCATAGAACTAACTACAAATGCAAACACAATAAAATGTATTAGAATTTAGATGTACTGTACCGGTAGCTTAAAATCAATAAAATACAATATCTCGTAATGATGTGTGTTTTCTCTTAAATATTTTGCGTGAAAAAAATAATTTGGGGAGGTTGGTGAGGCCAAAATTCGGATCGATGAATGTACTGTACACTGTATTATATCGATCGAACCAGATTTCACTGTACATGACTCGAATATTATTCACCTCGTGTCATCATTAACGTAGAAGTGCGAATGCCATTCAGTTTTTTCAAGGTTGCTCGCGCCTACTATTGAAACAGCCGCGCGCCATTCTATTCATATACAGTACTCTAGTAAATAAAAATAATCAAAACGTGCCGCAACCAATATTTGAAATATCAGACTGTTCATGTTTACATTGTGATAGCCAAAAAATATGCCATAAAAAAAGAACACCACAAAATAATTATAAAATTGCAATTGCCACAAAATTCTTTTTTTTTTTTTTTTCTATTAAAAAAAAAAAATAAAACGTTTTTGAAACAAATTTTACTTTAACTAATAAATAATAATGTCACAACCGATCAACGCATTCATTTCACATTATATTTTATAAAGTAAAACGTGGTTTAACTAATAGTATTTTAAAAAATCAATACTATTAAAAAATATATAATTAATGTATAACGCATATAATACTTGTAATTATGTTCTAATATAATAAAATCATTATTGAGCTCACTAACCACACTCGATTAGGTGAGATTTCTTTAAATTGAGTTAAAAAAAAATCAGTGCAGAATGAAAGCGCAAAACCCAAGCTGCGTTCCCACTGACCACACTGGACCAGGTGAGATTATGTTGAATATTATGAGTAAAACGTGCGTAAGTAAAATTTGAATAAACTCCAAGTCTCACTAGCCACACTGGACGAGGTGAGATATTATTACCCCCAAATACAATATTTTATGATTCACCTAAAAACAAAATGTTGTGCACAAATATAACTTTGTTTGTTAAAATCAAGTAGTACGGTATAACTAAACGTCTAATTATAATAATAAAACTCATACTTTTAGTATTAATTTAAAGTAAATTATTTAGCTCACATTTATTCATTTGGCGATTTCTCTTCAACTGCATCATCTTTCACGCTTGAAGAACTGCTTCCGTAATCAGTTTTTATAATTTGTTCATTCTCATATTCTTCCGGCATTATCACTCTCTAAAAAAAAAGTTTTTACATTAATTTAGGTCATTTTGTTGTTGCAAACAGAACTGCAATCAAAATACAGTCTATATAAATGTCTAGCCAAATTATTGTCAGAAACATAAATATTATAGTGATTACTATTACTGTACTGTGCAGTAATATGCATTCACTTGCAGCTCAATCTAATGTTTTTTCAGCCAACTATTGACAAGATTTACTTACAGTAATTTTTAACAAGGATGGAAACCAAAGGACACCAAGCAATACTGCGGTCTAAAAAAAATAGATGTAAAAAAAAAATGTAAAACCTTTCAATTTTTGTTTTGATTGAACAAAGTTATTTACCAGATAAAGAACAAACACCACGTATAAAGTACCACCTATTGCCACCCCCAAGTACGCATACCAAACATGAGGTAAACCTGTAGCAACGTTATAACCAACAAAGTAAAAATTAATTCCAAGAATGAGAAGTCCTAGAAGAATTAACATCACTTTTGTAAACCTGTAATGGCAAAATAATCATAATGAAACTCGGTGTGTATTAATTGTAAATGAGATATAAAAGAGCGCAATTTCTATTTCAACTTGTTAAAGCAAAAAGAAAATTATAACGCAATTTAAATTATTTACCCTCCGCTCACAAATTTTCCCATAATACCCGGCCAACAACAAAACGTTAATGTGGGAATAAGAGCAAATGGAAGTTGAAGACTCATGACAGCATTGAGAATGTCGTTCATCCTTGTCATATCATCAAGCCCGCTATAAATGGCAACAAATATCGTGGGGAAAATAGCAATAACTCGAGTGAGAAGTACTCGCTGCCATCGAGCCCATCGCAAATTAAGAAATCCCTAAAACGAAATATTAGTAAAATAGCCTACTCAACAAATCACTTAATTATTTAATTAATCAAAACTTACTTCCATTACAAATTGTCCAGCGTAAGTACCAGTCATAGTACTACTCTCTCCTGCTGCCAAAATACCTACTCCCCAAATATACATGCAAGCTATTCCAAATTCACATCCTAAAGCTACTCCCTATAACCAAAACATCATAATATTTCAAATGAATTATGGCATTACATGCAATTTATTTTATTGAAATAAATTCACTTACGCCTTTATAAAGATCGGCGTCAATAATGTCGGTGTTGTTCTGCATTAAAAAAAAATTGATAAGTACAGTGTAATGCATAAAAAATTAACAGATTTATACTAACCGGGAATATACTTCCTTGAGGATTGCCTTCAAGTATACATGCTTCCAACTAAATATAAATACCGGTATTTAATTCATTATAAAATTGAAATCATTTTTTTAAAGAAACGCACCATTTGATCATTTCTCTTGTTATACAGAGTACTTCCAAATACCGATACCACAAATACATTTAAAATAAATGATACAAATAAAGCAATGCAAGATTCAATAAAGTTGTAACGATTTGCATCTTTTATGGCAGCGACGGAAGACCTATCCACGTTTCGAGACTAAAATACAATAAGTTTTAAAAAAAACCAATAAAACAATAAAACTGGAATAAATACCTTTACTAAGGCCGAATAAAGATAAAGATTATGAGGCATAATGATTGCTCCAACCATGCCTACGGCTTGCAATAAGGCTTCTGATGTGCAATCTTTACACCAAGGCATAAATATTCCTTTCACCACTTCTCCTTGATCTGGAGCCACGACAATGTACTTTAAAAAAGAAAATGAACGTACTTTAATATAAAAAAATAATAATAAATAGATATTAATAAAAGACCTCATAACCGAATGTAAATGCCATAACCGCGATTAAGAAAAAGAAAAATGCTTCTAATTTTCGCAGCCCGTACTTATCAAGTAATAAAAACGTAAAGCTGTCAACTATTGTAATAACGACGCCAGCCCATAAAGGCACACTACATTAAATAATTAAATATTTAAAAAAAAATTATAAAGAGCCTAATCAATAATTAATGCGCAGATACTTACGCCGTGTTTGATAAAAGATATATTGCTAAAGAAGTTCCGATAACTTCTTGCATATCACAGCCAACAATAGCGACTTCAACCATAATCCACAAAATAATTCGAGGAACTGGTCTGTAATGTCTTTGACATAATTCAGCCAAATGGTAACCAGTGACTATTCCTAATCTTGCAGATAACCTCTGGAGTAATAGACCAAGCACCGTAGCCCACATCGTTACCCATAATAACTACAATAAAAAATTTGAAAGCCATATATTATTTTTTAATTAACCGCTTAAATAAAAAAGATTAAATACCTTGTATTTAGCAACTGAACCAGCCTGTAAATCTGATTCAATATTTCCTGGGTCCAAGTATGCTATACTCATAAGAAATCCTGGTCCAGTGAATGCCCATAGTTTTCGAAAACTGAAGTTGTACTAAAAACAAATTTTTTTTTTTTTAAATAAAATTTTAAGCTCTAATTCAAGTTTTGCACACACGTTGCCCGTATCAGGAACATTGATCATTAAAGTTTTAGAATACGTAGCAGGTCTATAATTTTTGTCTTTTACAGATAATCTTCTTTCTTCATTCTCTGAAGAGTGGCTTGCTGGGGCATGAAGCTCCTCATAATTAAAAGCCGGATTTATCTCCCCCATCTCGCTTCCGTTATCGGAAAACGCTAAATTTAATTAAAATAATAAAATAAAAATCATAAAGTAAAACTAATACAATAAGCTAAAAGCATTTTACAAAGCCCTTTTAATCTATTTAATACTAAAAAAAATGCATCTGTGAGTTTTTAAATGTACAGCATAAAATTAATAGACTTGTACAAAGTTTGAAACTTTTATAATATTTGTCTCCTTACAAAACTAAAAAGCAAAAAAAAAAAACGTAGATTTACGCGCAATTTTTTTTAAAAAAAGTTTATAATTTATAATGCAGAAAAACCAAAATCACCCAAAAAAAAAAAAATAATAATATTAACTCACTTTCCTTTGAAGATTTAACTTCGAGCTCCATTTTAAAACAAATACTTGAAACGCACAATAAAAGTTACAGTTTTAAAAAATGAGGCTGTATTTATAGGTGTTTCGTTCTTGAATAAATAGTACTGAAGATGATTGTCATCAAAAGATATCGAGATGCAATATCGTTTAACGCGCCGTGCTACATATTGTTATCTCAGAGCTACGTGACGCCAAACGAGACCAAAAATCGCGGCGCGGGTCTATAATAATTATTACCTACAATAACTATTAAACAACCATTTTTTTGAAGTGCCCTCTCATTTTTTTTCCTCTCTTAAAGTACTTAATAATCTTCAGTCCTTGACTGATTAATCTCCTAATAAACTATCTGGAAACTTTAAACTCTTTGTAAAACGTGATCGGAGCATACCTGTACAATTTATCAGGAAGTGTATATCCTAAAAATGTCACGTAAACCACGTGTATTTAAACCGCAATGTCGCAACGTCCAGTGGATGTGTGGCGAATCTTCATATTAATTGGCATCTGAAGGACAAACATTTTTATTATACATTTCAATTTCAATACATTTATCATTTCAATTAAAATACAATATTATGCTCTATCATTTCCTTTGAAAAAGAACCGCCACAAACGTTACGTATATTATAGCCTACCGATGTCCGCGGAATTGTATTAAAAATGTTATAACATTTTACAAACAAGATACAAGCGCTGTTTTAAAATAAAATGTTAAATACAATCAGACCTTATAAGGTCGACGTGTTGATCAATAAGCCGCATTTATCGAACAACGTTTATCAAAATTAAAACGTGGCGCGCTTGCAAACCTCATCTGAATGATGTTTGGTTAGAGGTTGAATAGATAATAATTATTTAAATCAAAATCAAGTCTCTTGAATAATTGAAAATAATATTATTATCTGCATTGGATTGAATTTTCAACATTATGCAAAGTCGGCTTTCCTTGAATTTCTTTGTGGCTACATATTAAATTTTAGCCGAGCCACTTTCGTGTTTCCCAGAAAATAACAATTATTTTTTATTGGGCTGTTAATTTCTTCTACGTAGAGCATAATAAACCTTTCAATAAAATTGCAATACCGGCAACAAATTAGCAATACAGTAATAAATGCAGTACAGGTAAAGTGAAAATGCAATTCGTGCTACATGTTTATATTACCCAACATTAATATTGTTTTTATATTTTAGACGTACTAGAGAAAAGTAACTTTCCAGAAAATCGAGTGATAAATTATTTCATAATTTAAGTGAGGCGCTATCCATCTCATATCTAAAAGTGCCAATTTAAATACGTTTTAAAATAATATTATGCTGCAATGTCATTGTACGACTACGACGTATATACCAAAACTTTCCAAGTACACGTCGCATCAAAAACGTAAACAAGTACAATGCATGTACATGCGTGATAACCGGTGATTGGCATTGCATTTGATCGCGTACCAGTAATGCATAATAATGATTAATCTTCAATAATATTATTATCTCGACATACGACTAAGTTTTCCCATATTATATAGTTATATCGTAGAAGCGATCAGATAACTAATCAATTTGTAGGTTACAAAACTTGTTTGTCAAGTGACTGACCCGAGAGGAAAATATGTTTACTAGTCTAGTCTGTTGTGAGGTTAACACAGATAGCAACCTAAAATTAACGTAAATTCAGAAAAACAAAATTTGCGAATTTGGTTGCGCGCCCTGCAAACATCTTTCCTTACAACGTATTACCGGTGCAATAAAATCTCATTAAACACGAACTATAATTAAGGTAAAAATATTAGAATGTAGTATACAAGAATCTTACAATAGAGGCAATTTTCAAGCATCCGGCGCATCAATGCAAATAGAGAATCTGCAAACTCATCTCCTGTAGTCACAAATGGAAATTTGACACAGCTGATAACATTGGAAAGATGAGATGATGATGTACGACATTTTCAAGGCCCTTGGGGACAACGTACCGCGAATAGAAAATTTACCGTTTTAAAATACGGATCCGGGTGGAAACCTAATTCTAAACAAAATTAATTAGCCCACTCGAAATACTTTCTAGATGATAATTATTATGAATTAATATGAGAATCATTGATTTCCTTTTATCTGAAGAAAATATTCTACCCTTCGACGATTCTACCGGTAGGCCCAAAAAACGTGAAACTAAAGGCATTCTATTGGTTGCGGGTAACCACGCCCTCATTTATAATCCCGTCTCGTTTAAAACCAAAACCCCCACGAGGAAGTTTGAACTTCGGGAAAACTTTTGCTGAGTTAATTAGTTTAGGTAGTTCAATCAGTAACTATGGTTCAATTTACAGTCAATTAGTTAATGTTAAACAAAACTAATTATAAATTTTTAAATAAGATCGACACTCATTGATGAAGCTAATGACGACACTCATGAAGCTTCCCGATTTTCAAAAAATGAAATTTTGAAAAAGTAAATAAATTTAAAGCTATATCGGTATCGATATTATAAAAACACAAAAACTGGGGAAAAAAATACTAGATAAATCATAATTTATGTTTGTTTTTTTAAAACACCTATCTCTTAAAAAGAAAATGTAGCTAACATGCAGCCTATTTATATATATTATTTAATATCCCAAAAATAAAATTTAAGATAATTGAGATAAAAAACGAAAAAAAAAACTTACCACCCAAGATTATTTGCTTTCAGATGAATTTGAAATAGACGAATTAGAAGAACTATACACTAGGTTAGCTTGTTCATCTTCTTCCGGTACATAAAATTTCTGAAGAAATGTGAAGCATTTATTAGTTTTTTTTAAAAAAAAAAAAAGTAATGAAAAATCAAAAAACGAAGTACCAAAAATTTCAATAATGATGGTATCCAACATACACCAATTAAAACTAAAAACTATATAAAAAATATATATATATATAAAATATGCATACAGTATTAAAATATCTTTAAATTGCAAATGTTTACCAAATACGCGACAAACATTGCGTATAAAGTTACACCTATTGCAACTCCCAAGTACGCATACCAAACGAATGTAACAGCTGAAGCAACAGAAGAGAAAACAAAATAAAAGTTAATAGCCAATATAAGTACTCCTATAAGCAAAAGCAGTATCTTGGTAAATCTATAAAAAAACAAAAAAAATTTTAAAATAAATTATAGCAATTTTTTCAAAATGCTATGAACCACAGCTATTTTACCTTCCACTAGCAAACTTTCCCATAACAACAGGCCAACAGCTGAACGTCAAAGTTGGTATCAGAGCAAAAGGAATTTGAATACTCATAATTGTATTTAAAATATCATTCATTTTAGTCATATCATTTAGTCCACTATAAATAGCTACGAAAATCGTTGGAAGAATTGCAATAGTTCGAGTGAACAGTACTCGCTGCCATCGTGCCCACTTTATATTTAAAAAACCCTAAAAAAAAAAAATCTAAATAACTATTAAAACATCATTTCCATTAAAAATTTGACATTACTTCCATAATAAACTGTCCTGCGTAGGTACCAGCCATTGTGCTACTCTCTCCAGCTGCTAAAATACCAACACCCCATATGTACATGCATGCAATTCCAAATTCACAACCTAAAGCAACTCCCTTAAAATACAAAAAAACTTTAGACTTAATATTTAGTAACGTATCTTTTGTTGTATTCTACTCCAGTATAAAGATCGGCACTAATAACATCAGTATTATTCTATAAATAAATTAAAAAAATTAAAATTAAATAAAAACATTTTCAAAATTAAAACTATCTACCGGAAATATGTCTCTCTGAGGATTATTAACTGCAGTGCATGTTTCCAACTAAAATAATAAAAATTATTGTATTTTACTAGCTCAATATAAAAAAATTGTTGAACAAAATACACCCACCATTTGTGCATTTGTCTTCTGAGAAAACGCGTTTCCAAATACACATATAACAAACAAGTTAATTAAAAATGATATTGACAGCGATATTGCTGATTCTATGAAATTATAGCGATTTGCGTCTTTAACTGCTTCATATGACCCGCGATTTATAGATCTTGACTGAAAATAAAAATAAAAAATAAATAAAAATTAATCTCAAATTGAAAATTATAAAAGTAAATAGATAATACTTACTTTTACCAATGCAGAGTATAGATATAAGTTATGGGGCATAATAACGGCGCCGACCATTCCCACAGCTTGCATTACGGCGTCAGAAGAACAATCTGAGCACCATGGCAAAACTATACCTTTAATTACCTCACCTTGATTCGGAGCCGCGACGACATACTAAAATTATTAATATTAAATTATTAATAGATAAATACTTATTTAATAATAAATATTTACTTCATATCCAAATGTGAAAACCATTGTCGCGATTAATAGTACAAAAAACAATTCTAATTTGCGTAGGCCATATTTATCGAGCAATAAGAATATGAACGAATCCACCATTGTGATAATCACACCACCATAAATAGGAATTCTGAAAAAAAAACCCCATAAAGTCCTTTTGTATTAAAAACTAAAAAGATAAATTTTAGCCCTTTTACATTATAATGTTATAACTTACACTCTATTAGACAAAATATAGATTGCTAACGAAGTTCCTATAACTTCTTGCATATCACATCCAATTACAGCAATTTCAATCATGAGCCATAATAAAATCCGTGGGAAAATTTTGTAGTGTCTATGACAAAGTTGAGCTAAATGCAATCCAGTTACAATTCCTATTCTGGCAGACAATCGTTGTAGCAATAGTCCCATAACCGTAGCCCAAAAGGTTACCCACAATAACTGAAAATAATTTTTAATTATTATAAAAAAATAAAATTGTTGATATGATTCAAGAGTTAAAACCTTGTATTTTGCAACAGCACCCGTTTGCAAGTCAGCTTCAATATTTCCTGGATCAAGAAACGCAATACTCATAAGAAATCCCGGCCCAGAAAAAGTCCATAATTTACGAAAACTAAAGTTGTACTAAATTAACATAAATATTAATTATTTACAAATTATTATAAAGTATAGAATTAATATCTTTAAAAAAAAAAAAAAATTAGAAATTAATTATATGCTTACATTGCCATCATCAGGAATGTCAACCATTAAAGTTTTCGAGTAAGTACTTGGTAGTTCCGATTTTTTCTTTTCAGGGTCTGATACTTCTGATGATAAGTAGTTAGGGCTAACGGCACTTTCTTGTTCAACATTATTTATAGATTTAGGGTTTGGTACTTCTGATGATAAGTAGATAGGATTAACTTCACCAATTTCTCGTTCAACATTATTTGCAGTTTTATTTTCATCCATTTTTCTACTGCGCAAAAAGGATTTTCTAACAGCTGAATAAAATTGCTTAAAAAATATTGGAAAAGCTCTTAAAAAATCATTTCAAATGATATAAGCTTATTACGTTACCCTAATATTTAATCCCAAGTTTTTCTAAATGCGGTTTCTAAAATAATTTCTTAAATGACTTCTTTCGCAAGAAGAATCATAACAAGAATATCGACGCAATTAAAACAAATTTCACAATGTTTCCATAATATTATACTGTATAATTTGACCCATGCCAACTTTACCAGGATGTTTTCATACAATCCCTTTTTTTAATTACTGTATTGACGAATTCAAATTATAGCACATGTATATAATTTAAAATTTACCGAATAACCCAAATAGGGTTTCAAATCGAAGCCTACGCGTAATGGTGCGACTTTTTAAAATGATAACAAAACAAAACTATCACCTAAGTGCTATATTGTAGTAACTGTGGTAAACAAGCTAAAAATAGTCGAAATAGAATTTAAGAAACTTAAATCTCATAAATAATTATTCCTGTATTTCCATCAATCTGACAAAAATAGTCTAAACAGAATTTAAGAAACTAAAATCTCATAAATAATTATTCCAGTATTTCCATCAATCTGACAAAAGACGTAGAAATTAATCATAAGTAAGAGAAAATTTACACTTCACCAAATAATAATAATAATAATTATAATTATAACAATCTTGATCTAGATCATAATAATAAAGTACTTGTTATACATTATCAATTTGCTGTTAAAACTTCTAAACTCCATCTGCCAAAAAAACTAACTAAATTGCCAAATGATCGAGAATATATGCCAACTTTCTCAATTAATTCTCCACCCTCGACTCCTAATCAACATTATTACCCCTAATCTACAAGCAAAGCCCTTCAGAAGAACCCCGGGGCAGAAAAGTGTTCTGAGCCCCACTTTCACTTTCCTCTAAAATGTGAAAGTATAAAATACAAAAACACCATTTTTGCTCAATCAAGAGTCTCCCACGAAATTGAGATCTTTTTGACGGATTTGTAGTCGCTCCGTGAGAATTTAATATAAATGGTGAGTTTGCAAAGCGAAAATATTTTTCAGAAAATAAGACAGATCTATCATTTTGTAAACCACTTTATGAGGCCCAGGTACAATTGCCCCCCTCTGATATGCGCGGTTTACAAAATTCCAAATCATTACTGTACTCTGTTATTAATTTTAATTAATCATATCCTGTAGGAATAAGAAAATAAAATAAAACTTGGCAAAATTAAAATAAATGTCTTATTTCATAATAACAATAGAAGATTGATCAATTAAAAGAGTTCTAATTTTAAAATTAATTTAATATAATTGATAAACTTATTTACACCAGGATCCAATCAAAAAAACGTTAAAACAATGGCACCTTATCAAAAGAGCGCAGACAAAACGCGCAAGTTACTCAATGACAAAACATTAATATAAATTGCGTCATTCACATTATTTTAACAATAATAAAAAACGTTAAAATACTAACTCATAATTAAACGTATTAAATATTGTTATAAATATTATTATGGTTTATAATAACCACAATGTATCTATAATTTTAATTTCCATAATATATTATATAAATTAAATAAAAATGTTTGAAAAAATGAATGCAAAAAAAAAAAAAAATTAAAATAACCCGTCATAAAAAACAACAACGTGGGCACAAAATTCATATCGCGCTAAATATATAGTTAAATATAAATTTAATGCTGTATAAATTTTAGTTTAATAATTTCAAAGTATTAACATTAGATTGAAGCACTTGTTGCAGTTATTAAATCTGTTCTATTTTGATAGGTCGCCAAAATAAATACCTAAACTATTTTCGGTTCCTTTCTAAATCTTCTATTAGACCAATAAGTTTTTGCTTTCCTTTTTTATTTATATGTGAAATACAATTCACTAATGCTGTTAATTGACGCGCTGAATACTCCTAAATAAAATAAAATATTAAAAATTATGTGAGCAACATTTTTTTTTACAAGACATTATACCGATATGAAACACTTACTGAATCAGTTAAAAGATAATTTCAAAGGTTACAGTATCAAAGTTTAAATAAATGCAATAAACGTACCCTATGATTCTTTATCCAAATTTCTAAATTAGCTTCCGGTAAGTAAAAAGCTTTTATATATTTTTCTACAAAATCCCGATCAGGAATCGGACTATTATTCAAATAATAAAACATTCTGTTATAACTTTAATATTAAAGCTATTTGAAAAGTCCAAGAAAATCAAAATCACGAGTATGATAACCATATAATGATAAGTCTAATAAAATTTAACTTCCCTCTTAAAGGTCAAAACAAAAAAATTATAAACTTAAAAAACTATTGATCTAATTAATCATAAAACATTCTCTTTTTTTTTTTTTTTTTTTTTTTTAACTTTTGATTAAATTTTTCTTGGACTTTTTTCTTCTTTTGCTACCTTAAATCAGTTATTTTTTCTAGTTTCATCAAAAATTGCTGAAAATCTAACTGCATTAATGCTCGCCCTTCATTGCTGCATTTACGAGCACAAGCAAACCTGGAAACAACATATTTGTCAAAAAATTAAACTATATACAGTAACAGCCGATAATAATAATGCTTTACCCTTCAACAAATGTTCTACTAGTTAACCTAATGCTATGAGCCCACAATACATCTGATGCTTCTTTTGGTATTGGTACATTCATTCCAACTTCACTCATGCGCATACTCAGTAGTTGCATTTCCTATAATATATTACCGGTAATTTATTTTTTTTTAAATATACGTTAAAGAGTGACAAGACAAAATTTTACGCTTACCCGAAGTAAACTATCTACATATTGGCTATGCTGAGACATTAGATCGCCGACATCCCATTTTACAGTTATCATCATTTCTAAAATTTGCTCATATTTGATTGCTCGTATAGCAACTGTAGTATATACTGGACTTCTAATTTCACTGGCCATGCAAACAGTATACGAATAAAATTGTTGTAAAAATGTTCGCTTAGTAGGAGGAATCAGAATTTCTAGATACTGCTGAATTAATTTGAGCTGCTCCGCCAAAAAAATCCTAAATTAAAATTGGATTAGTAATGCTTGAATAACCAAAAGAATATAACACTTATAAAAAACACAAACAGCGATTCTGCAGCTGCTACTCTTTCTGCCAACCCAAATAATGTACTCTCGTTATTAAGATTTACTATAGGAGACAAGTTTGGTCTAGGTACCTTATCCTAAATAAAGTCGTTTTAACCAATTTAAAAACAGAGTTCACGTAACTAAAAATGCATCTTACTTTTAACCGATTTGTTCCGCCAGACATTTCTAATGTTTCGTCGTATATTAAGTTTTCTTTGATTCGTCGCAAAGTAGTTTGTAATTTATCTCCAACAACAAATTCACCGGTTTCCTAAAATATAGCGCTGGTTTTTTTGACAAATTACCCAATTACAATATTTTTAAACTACGTACCTTATCAGTTACAAAAAAGCTGTAAATCTAAAATTAATAATTTAAAAATCATAGCTTATTTTTTAATTACAATTTTTCTTACCGCGTACATGTAGTAATCGAATAATTGAGACATACAAATAACAACGTCAAACGCAATAGGCTTCAAAACATTCATCATTTGCATGTACTTTCCTAAAGATAACGAAATTAAATAAGTTCACCAGCTAAAACGTTTAACAACAAACCAAATAAACGGAGAACATTAAGAGTAGTATTTGTTATTATTGGCACTTTCCCTTTGTTGCATTTTACATTGCTTTTGTGCTTTTCCTTAGTTACGCTAAAAGCAAGACTTTACCGCATTGTTGGCAAAAATATTTTTATTTAAAAAATTAATATTACTTTGGATGATCGCCCGTCTTTTCATCAACGTATGCTTGCTTTATTTCATCAGGTACATCAGAATCAGAGCTGTCAGATTCTCCCATACCAATTTCAGACTTAATGTCTCCACTTTCAGGCTAATAAAACCTTCAAAAATTAAAATGTGCAAAAATTAAGCACCACGTATAAATGTCATACTAAAAAATCAAGTAAGTCTTCACTGTCTTCTTCTTCGGAATGTATTTCAAAAGGATTCCCTTCAGAATAAAACTTTTGGAAATATAAAGTTTCGTTTTCCTGCCTTGTTTCATTATTCGCAGTTTTGTTTGGAGACGATACAAAAGATTTTTGCAAGGGATATTTAAATTGCTTCAAAAATTTAAATTCCTATAAATAATTAAAATTAATTTTAAAAAATAAAATTACTAAACGAATGTTGTCAATACCGCCAATTGAAAAATGTTAAAATCGCTTCTAACTGGACATAATTCCCATCCTTCATTTTCTAAAAACATCCTTAGTTCTTCTACATAAGCCCTAAACAAAAAAAATATATTTATAAATTTTTAAGCAAAATAAAAAACTAAATAACTGAATAACCTATGGTAACTTCGGAAGTAATTGACGCTTTGTTTGCGAAATGATTCTTGAAGATCATCAGATTTGCTCCCACAAAATTCTTCTCCAATATCAATCAATCTATAGGCGACAGTTCATAATTAAATTTAAAAAAAGAACATAAGCTCTCTAATAAATTACCTGTTAATAATATCTAAAACTTGTATGAAATCTTCAAATTTATAATTTGATAAATCACAGGCTAAAACGTAAACTTTGATTTTCTGTTGAACATCGTTCCATATTCGAATTAAACCATTTTCTAATTTTTGCTGTATATATTGAAGACTAAAATTTGCTTCCAATGCTAAACTATCATCATTAGCTAAATAAAACAATTATTTTATAAACTTATTGATAAAATGTATAAACAATTTAAAAACCTTCATCAACTGCTCTCTCAGCATCGTGCTTACTATGCCATTCCATTATTCGATAATAACTATGCATTATTTGCCAAACCACTTTACATAGATCAATTAAACCTGCAGTAAAACTTTCCAATGTAATAAACTAAAGCAAATAAAATAAAATTAGTATCGGTATACCAATAAATTAATATAAATTATTTACATACTTTACAAAGATCGGCGTAATTTCTTTTGTGAAAGTTCGTATCAGTTTTCGCAAAACACAACTCAACGTAACCAAGAACTATAGAAAAAGTCATATTGTGAATGGCAGTAGTAAAATGCATATGAAGTTGATCCATTGCGGTCTAAAATAAAAATAAATAACTAAAACATTTAGAAATGTAACACAGCACTATATAGGCCTACTTGAGTTTTTCCTAATAATCTATATGCTAGATGTAATTTTTCGTAATGATTTGCATCGAAGTGTGAGCAAACTTTTCCTAGAGCTTGATCTAACTGCTCTTCTATCATTTCAACGGTATCCTGAAGTTTTGAACTAAAATCACTAAAATAACCAAATTAAAAAAATTAGCCAAATACAAAATATTTAAAAATCCGTTAAAGCTATAATCTACAGTATTTTAAAAACCTTATGCATTTATAATAACGGAATGTTCGTACAGCTTTCTGACATTCGAGACATAAATTAATGGCACCAGCATAATTTTCTTCCTTCAAAATTATTATTAAAAAAAACTTGGAAAAAAAAAACTAAAAATTTTTTTAAAATTACTTCTAGGAGTTCTTTTAGCCTCACATCAGTTTGTTGCTGCAATATTTCAATTTCTGCTATCAATAAATAGCGTTATTAAATTTAAAAAGCCTACCAGTGTTTTGATCATTTTTAAAGATCTTAAAATTCCTAGAAGTTGTTGACGTTTATGATAATTCGATAAAATGCCTAAACTTGCGATGGTAAATTGTTGCATTGCGCATGATAAATATCTAAAACAAAAATTCAAATATACTTTCGAATAATAAAAAACGTACGGTATTACAGATGCTATACTAATACAACAATCCTTACCTTCGTGAACTTCTACAAACGTGTAATGTTTCTTTTAAATTATTTTGTAATTCATAAACTGTTTGTAATTCTTTAATACAAGCCGATTGTTTTTGAAGAATTAAACGAGAAACCTTTTCAGATACCTATAAATAATTAACCGTAATCAATTTATTAATATTGAAGAACGACTGTATGTAAAAACGTACAACTTCCAACTGCTTGGTGAGCAATTTTTTATCGGCATTAATTTTATTGCTATCAAGTTCTTCCGGAAGACCCTAGAGTGAACCACAATAATTAACATTAAATCCAAAACCATATTACAACTTCATAATTTACCAACAAAATGTATTCTCGCGCATCAAACATTTCGTCGTTAAAATGCACATTTTCTACGGATTTTAATAACTCTTCTTCGTAGATGTTGGCTTTATGATTAATCTCTAATGAATTCTACAATATAAAATCATTAATGAAAATCATAATAATTATTTTGATTCTTTTAAATCCTCACCGGTTCATTGAAAGATTCAGCGGTATTATTTAAAGAGACATTCGATTCACTAGGCGACTGAAGTTGATCAGGAGACGTCAAATTCCCAATGCTCTAAAAACCATATTGAAATTACTACGGTAGCAACTACATTTACAAATTAAATTCAAATTCTACCTGTCGGTTCATTAGCTGCCTTAATTTAACCTTAAAATCCATGTTAAATGGAGTCTTCCGTATTCAATTATTTAAACATTAAGCGAATAATTACCGACATGATTATTAATAATAATTATCTAAAATCTCTTATCGAGAACAGAAATTATCCAATACATTTCTAACAAAAATAGTTTTAGTATTACTCACTAGATGGCATCAATATACGCCTATCAGAAATATAGTTTTTTTTAAAGAACAGTACAGCGGCTTACGAGGGCCATGTAACATAATGCAGCCGATTGGTGTGAACTGGTTCCTCATTTAAATAATTCAAGACCAAAGAATTTTGAACTGCTTCGATAACGATGATCCTAATTAAAGCGCCCAAACATTAATTTAAAAGTGAACATATGTAACCATTTTTTTTTTGGTTTTTTTTTTTTTTTACGATAAAACGCTTACCAGTAAAATTTAAAAACAAATATCGCATTATAAATTATTAGCTTCCAAAAAAATTACATTCAGTAATTATGAATTAATAACTAATTTAAAACCGCAATTTTAGAATTAAAAGCATGCAAAGTGTAAAAACAATTAATCGTTAACAAAAATAATTATTTAAGTGCGAGGCATCATAGCTCGTTTTGATCCTTTTCCAAATCGTACCGTTCCGACGATATAAACTATCTCCTGCGCTTTCACATTCCTAGGTTGCTTCAAATGACACTAAAAAAACAAAAAATTTATTAAATTATCAATCACTTGCAATAAAAACATTTTCTAGTCGTGTATAAAACATTTTTTTTTTATTTAACAATTTTACTGAGCTTAAAGCGAGCAATAAAAATTTGTTAAATAAACTTATCTTTTATTTTTCAAATCATCCAATTGAGTTGCTCATTGTTAAACACACCGATCAAGCGAGACTGAAAATAAAAATCGATAAAATTGGTAAAGTTTTACAGTGAAAAAGGAATAATCACGTCAACTTATCTTTTTTAATCCAACCATCCGATTGAGTTGTTCATCGTAAAAACACACCGCGAGTCTGAAAATAAAAATCGAAAATCTATAGAAAACAATTACGGTATTAAATTACCAATAATTATTTAAATATATATATTCAACAGTTGAAGTTCCATTGTTCGAATATAAATATGTAAATCGTTTGCTTACTATTACATCTCAGCTCTTCCTCCGTCAGCTTCTTTCAAACTTTTCCACTGGCTCTAAAAAAAAAATAAAACTCAATTAATTATAAAATACATTCAACTCGAAATCATAATTAATTACTAAAAGATAACATTAATTTA
>JAQGAZ010001511.1:0-28461 GCA_034692225.1 Polydesmus complanatus
AAAAACAGTTTTTTGTTCCCCCTGAAAAATTTTCAAAAATGGAGTTACGCTGGTTTCTCATTAGGGTGACGACATGTCATATCTAATCATTCGTAATAATCGGTGAACGATAATATTCATAAAAATGGAGTACTAGCCCATACATTTCGCAAATAAGTATTTAAAAAAAATAAAAACAGAGTAGTAACTATTATTTCGCTGCAACCGGATTTCTCAATCTAGATCTAATGATTTAATCTTGGTTTAAAATTTAAGTGGGCGCCAAAAAAACACTTTTCTAAACTGAACACTACAGTATAAGCAATCCATAGCGATTTTAAGGCGAAATTTCATCAAACGAGATTTAGTAAAACGGTCTGAAAACCATTCATTGTTATTTAAATTAGTACCGGTACAGTAAATCATTATAGAATAAGGAAGTAAAAAGTCAATTATCGAAAATAATTTCTAAATTAAATTCATTTAAAAAAATCAGTAAAATGTTAAACTGTTCATATTTTGATAAGAAAATTAAATTGCCTTAAATTTTTTTAATTTAGTGCATCAACTTTTAATAATGCAAGAATTATTATTATAAAGCGAATTAATTTCATTACTGTACATGTACTTCGTTAGGTGGAGTACGTAAATGTAGCCTACCGGTAGACGCATTTGTCTTGCATACAGGTCTACCGTATATGCTATGCTGAAATTAAAATAAAACTCTAAAGCGCTTGCTATAACACGGATAAAGTAAATAAAATACCGTAATATCATCAAAAATAATGAAATGCTAGTTAAGTAAATTACATTTAACTGAAAATTATGCTAGTTTAAACCCCCTCCCCTCCCCAAACATAAACAAAGTTAGGCATTATTATATACCGTAGTACGAGTTAGTTTACAAAATCGATTCTGCAAACCTGCCTGAAGTCCGTATCATTGAAGAGAGCGCGTTACATACGATACTAATTTTAGAAAAAAATATTTTGTTAGATTCTATTATTCTAAACAATGTGTAGTTAACTCGATTTAGGTACTATTTACGTAATACTTTTTGTTTTCTCATATTTCAAAAAACAGCTGAATCCCAAAAGAAATGCTATATGATTGAATGCAACTGTGTTACAGACAGACTATTTATAAAAACAAAAACTTAATGCATTCAGTGCGCATCCAGAAACCCCAAATTTGGAAAGTAAAAGTTAAAGATCATTCTTAACATAAATAGAATTTCTATAAAAACATTTTATTATTTGCTAAAGCAATTAAATAGCCGTCATAAAACCCAACATACGGTTGCAATATGGTCAGTAGTTGAATTTGCGGTCAATTACACTAATGAGTAGGTCGACTAGCACGGTAACAGATTCAACAGCTATTAAAGAAAAAGGTCGTTATTACGACGTAAACAGTTAGGCCTGCGTACAGTATATTTACACTAAACGTTAATTGTGGGATTAACTACGCTAATTCTTCTTAATTTGCTTAATTCTTCTTAGCCGAGTAATCGTTACACATCCTCGATGCATTTGCTCACAATATCACTAAACCCACTTAAAATATTGAGGTTCAAGGCTAAAGTTTTAATGCTCAAAATATTTTTCGTTTGTTACATTTTTCAGGTTCAAAGCAGTACATTCCGGAATCGGCGTTTTGTAGAATTAATATGGATCATAAATACAGTCCTCATATTCGAACACTACTCTGCTTCTCATCTTTAGCCTTCTTTTTCATCCCCATGACCCTCATCGGAATACTTTACATCAACATCGGTGTGACATTACGAAAGTCAGCATTAGGTCCTAATGAAAATTCGCGATTAAACGAGGGGAAGCCTTCATCTCGAAAAGCCATCATCCGAATGCTAGGTAAATTAACTTCCCCATTCCATTTTTGAAAGAAAAGATTAACCGCAATTAATTATAATTACAGTGGCCGTGGTCATCGCTTTTATCATTTGTTGGGCTCCTTTTCACGCGCAGCGATTGCTCTTCGTCTACATTGAAGACCAAGATTGGTCTCCCGCACTTCGAAAAATCAATGAGATTCTTTACTTCGCGGGTAAAACAGATTTTTAAAATTCCCCTCAAAAGCAGAAAATTATATAAAGCAAACGTGTGACAGTTCAGTACCAAAATAAAAATGCCCGTAAAAGTTTACGAATATATTATTTTAAATTCTATAAAATATCGAAATTTTAAACTTCTAATAATTAAAATTCGCAGAGTAATTTTTTAAGGAAATTCTAATTTTCTAAAGTTTTTCACTGAAAATATTTTATAAACATCGTAGCAAAATATTTTTTTTTTAAAAAATCTTAATGCTGTAAAATGTTTTGCAAAAAGCTATAATATTGTCCACATTTGCCAAACTAACGAAAAATATTTACATTAATTACTAGATAATCTAAATTATTTTCTTTCAAGGTTGCTTGTATTATTTCAACGCAACGATCAATCCGATTTTATACAACGTGATGTCGGTCAAGTACCGCGAGTCGTTTCGTGAAGTTCTCTGCCGTTCATTCCCAAAATTCACCTTCAAGTGCGGCAAAGGTCTCCGTCACAACGGACATCATAAATACTACGAGGGTAGTTGGAACGGGCAATTGAGCAACGGACTGGGAAGTGAAAGTTTTCAACAGGACTCGTCGTGCCGAGAAGCCAGTGACGACACAGACTGCACGTGGGGTGGGGATCGAACCATTGACGATGCCAAATTAAATGACAGCCAGCTCAAAGTTCCATCTACGCGTCATTGCCCGGCATTACACAAGATCAAAAACTTGACCCGTGAAAAAACTTTATCGGCTAATCTCACCCTTACGTCCCCCAAAGAAACGAACGGGAAAGCTAACTCGTGGAAAAACGCGCCGACGCCTAAACAAGATGTACAAATAATAATCGCGCACATCAACGACGACAATTCCATCGAAACCCCCGTCTAAATCTAGCTCCCCATTTGAAGACTATTTTACAACATTTTATTCCATTATACCTTCACGCAATAAATCTTTATAAATATCGCATTTTAAAATTAGGAATACTATTGACCCACCTTACAAATTTTCATTGTAAATACTACTTACGAATTAATATTACTTTTTAATTAAAAAAATAATGCATTTGTTATTTATTATGTACATAAGTAAAATAAACTAAAAAAAAATTTAAAATATTTACCATATTGTCCCTTCATTCAAATTTGCAATGAGTTGACTAATAATTTTATAATCTTCAGATGTACATTATCTAATATTAGTTTCAATTAAACCTGACAAATAACTTTTCTAAACTTTGCTAATTTTTAAAGCTGCAGTATAATCCTAAAATTATTATCGAAATTGCATAACTCTTTAGAAGCATGTTGTTAAATTTTAGTCTTTCGCAACTTCTAATAATTTAAAACTTCCAGTTTTCAAGATGATAAAATAAACCTCTATATTATAATATGTCACAGTGCAATTCTATAATAATTAATGCTATTGCATAAGTTTTAGAAGCATACCAGTAAAAAATATTGTTAAACTTTAGTATTTTGCAACTTTTATCAGCAATAGAAACTTACAATAAAAACTCGTTCTAAAAAATTCAATATTTTGAATTGAAATTCCCAAACACAACATAGAGAGTATGCAGTGTGCTGCGACACACAATTGAAAATGTATAACACGATAAGTTTTCCATAACCAAACTCGACCTAAAAATGTTTTTTAAAGGATCATGCTACCGGTATTATGGTTGTATAAAAATCGATTCGGGGACACATTCCGTACATTCTTGCAATGACTGCTGGTAGCCTTTGGATAAACCGAACTTTATCTACCCGTCAACTTCAATGTAAACAGATACAGTGTACTTTCAAGTGGTACGTACAATCAAATTTAATTACAAATAGTTGCGTGTCACTCTCAATATTATTAATGCGCGAGCGAAAACATTCGACCGCGCTTCAACTTTAGGTACATGCAGATAGTTTGTCGAGCAGAAAAATCAAATTAGAAAAGGAAAAAAAGAAAAGTGAAAATTGATGGTGACATTATCTTACCTTATACATGGCGGAGAATTAGCTAATTATCTGGAGCAGTTTTCCAATTCAATTTTTTGTTGGCGAGGTGATTTTAGAGCAACACATCACCTAAAAAAATACTATTGTTAATATATATATAATATATTTTTGTACTGTATATTAGAAATTAAAATCACATAAAAAATTGACCAATGCCATTTTAATAAACAATGATGCAAAAGCAAACTAAATGTGGCAGTTAACTTGAATAATTCATGCAAATAAAAGCGATTCATTATGAATACAAAAATCTAAATTTTAACTTGGCTAGGCCTACGCAGACAGATTCGGGTTCAATGGCGGGCAAACCTGGCACATACTAGAGACCTGCAGCCTTCAAGAGGCCCCCGAGCTCGCAAAACCAAAATTTAATTTATTTTAATGAATATAGGAAGTCCGGCATCCAGCGCGGCTTAAATGCAAACGCAGACTTTTGACTTATTTACCTCTCGTGAAATATTTGTACTGTAGTAAGGCTTTCTAAATTGTATCTTTGGTTTGGAAGTGTTAATTATTGATAATTAGTAAGGATTAAAAGGGCCTCTCTAATCGGCTTAATCCGCCACTGTTAAGAAGACAAGAGAAAAAATATAATCATCTCGGTGGAGTGTATGAACCGTTGGAATGATTCGCCATCTAGTGGTAGAAACGGACAACTTTGAAAACGCCTGTTGATCAATTTTCCCTCACAAGGTTTGTAATTTAATATTATACCGATTTGTGACTGAAAATTATTATTCTGTAAATTATAAGATTATTAACAAGTTATAATACCATTATAAAAATAATTATTGATTAACACAAAGTCATACTGCAATAATTAACACAAGATGCTTCCCAATTAGATTCCACTGATGAGCGCATGCAGTCATTAGATCCAACGTGAACGTTTTGTCATGTGACAGTACGTAAAATTGCAAATCACTCAAAAATTTAACTTAACGTCACCTTTAAAAGGATAATTATTTCTTTCGTTAATTAGCAATATTAGTCTTTAAACTTAATTATTACAATAACCATGCACAGAAAATGTGATGCACGCAGACTCATACGCAAGTTGAGGCGCGTTGAATTTTTCATCGCTTAATAATTTAACTGCCACAAATGTCTACCGGGTAGTAGGCTATATTTCACAATGTAACTTAATAAAAAATACTTACACATTAAACGCCTTTGTAAAAGCTACCGGTAGTTGACGGTTTATAGATTTTCGCGAAAAATTTAGTACATGTAAACTTACTAGGAAAACACAAAATTAAGAAACGCGAAAAAACCGAACATCGAGCTCGTATAATTGCACGACAATGGCGAAGCACACACACCTACAATACTGTAGGCTATAATGTCTTACAGAATTCAGATGATACGGTCACTGGTCAAAATTAAAACTTCGCATTTGAACATTGACCTGCTTAAAATGACAAACGTTGCTATAATATAATTTTGTCAAAATAATTATTTAATATCGAGTTATACTTACAGAAAAGTTTAAACCGAAGGTCACCAAAACTCCTTTTCACAAACAACAACATTCCGTCAACCGCCAAACTTCCAAAGTAATCGTAAGAATCGAAACTTCTGAAATCGATTACTTTCTCCACCAATCAAACTTTACGCTCTATAAATTTGGCGGAAAATGTAAAGCTACTTCTCCACCAATCACATTTTAGCGCTCTATTTTCAAATGAGATATATAATACTCCGAGTATATTTTTTTTAGATTAATGACTGATTACTTTAATTAATTTTAATAATTCTTCTAAGGTTAAAGTAATTTTAAATTTATTAATTTTAAAATGCTGTGGAATTCGATTTCCTATGGAATAAAATCGAATAGAATAAACATTTGTTTCTCGAACTTTAAAAGGAATTTAAATTTAAAAGTTAATTTAATTAAATTGAAATAAATTATTTTTATAATACTGACACCGTAGATTAATTCATTGCTTCCTTCGCATCCTAAAATTTCAATACATGTAATTGAAAACCCACATCGTAATCGAAGAGTGTCGTTGCTAAGGCGGCGTTGTAGACAAATTCTGTGGAAAACTTATTGAGGCACACGAATTAATTTTTTGTTGCCTACAGTAGTACAATGAAAATAGAAAACTTGAACAATATTTCCAAGTAATTTAAAATCGATAATGTACAGTATTAGAACACAAGCGTTAATACAATTTTTTTTAAAAATTATTTGTCTTAAGTGGCATTTTTTATACAGTATTTTAAAAAAAACTCCGAGTTTTAAGTTCGATTAATTTTTAAATGAACACCGTTTTTTAAAAAGTTGAAAAGAGAACTTAGTGCAATTTATTTTATTCCCTGGATACACTCTGTCTAGACCTATTCAAAATTTAAAAAAATACAATGTAAAATTAAATTGAAATACATTTTTCTTACTGGAAAAAAAAAAACAATTAGCAACGCTTTTTTATTTATAGTTTTATGCAGAATATATATTTTTTTATTTCATTTCTGACCGTTGAAACCAATAAAAAAAAATACGTTTTCTCCTGCCACTCTTAAAATAAAAACGAAACAAAAAATCCTTTTAGACGTGTTTAATTTCGATAACGTCAAACATCGAGCAACAATCAAACAAAAAAAAATCTAACGTACTGAATTCAAATTGAAAATATCCTCTTTAAGCAACAGCTTGACCTTCTGCGATCCATTAAAGACCATCCAATGACACAGATTTTCTGTAACGATTTAATCAATAGTGAAAACTCTCAAATCATGCGAGCCCAAAATCTTTCCATTAATCACTTACCCTACTTCACGTGTGCTATGCCGCTGGTCGAGCACGTCTTTTAATTTCAATACACTTCCATACAATTTATCTGGTCAATAAAAGAAGAAAAAAAGGCTAGACAATTTTATCGCACATACTATAGCAAATTATTACCTACTTTTAAGTGATTTCCACGATTAAGTTCTAATTCTACAGTTGGCCTTTCAAGTCACCAAATTTGTATGGCAGCAATTAAGTTTGAACTTAAAAGAAACCGAGAAACTTAGCACCTCTCTGAAGAATCCATTTGAAAAAGTTATATCCACTACACCAAACAAATATTCGAAATACTGTACCATAATTTACTTTCAAATTCAATTGCTTCAATTTCTTGAGTTATCAATCTTGAGCGATTTAGCGCCTTAATATTTTAAGCATTATTTATATTTCATTAAACAACAACTGTAACTAAAAAAGATTTAATAAATCCTTATACCTCTAAAGTCTAGATGAATGAGTGGTACATGTATCATACATACTCTTAACAAATTGCAAATAATTAATTCAAATAAATCTCGAAGGAAGAGAGATATATATTTATTTTTATTTCTTTTTTTTATTATTTTCGATTTTTTTTTTTTCACAGTCTGAGTCATTTTGACTCAATTTATTAAACGTTTGCTATACGTTTTCATCTGATAAATCTTAATTAAGTTTGCAATACATTAATAACAAAAATTATTATACATTTTTCATATTCGGATCGAAACGACCGAGCATAAAATCACGAGAATAAAAACGAAAATTAAATAAATAAGAGCGATCTATGTGTGCCATAAATACATGTACAAAGTTTGGAAATTGACAAAACTAACGGTGTTGAAATGTGTGTGGAATTATTGTGTTAATTTATTTGTTTTAAATTTTGCATCGATTTTCAACGCTTTCGTTATTAAAATTTTAAATCTTCAATTTTGTTCATTTAAATCTTAAGTTTCTCTACATACTTAATTTAATTTAATATAATTTTTTTTTATGAATGCTTTTAATTTTTTGTTTTTATTTTTTCTTGAAAGTACATGTACATTTTATTTGCGACCAAGTCGCAAAACCCATTGCCCATCCCTTTTTAATTTCATCCCATTTTCGTTCATATAATTAAGGTTATGGTCGCTTAAAGCTGGCTCATCGTTCCCCTCGTTAGCTTTATTCTTACCCAAAAAATCGACATTTTCGTCGGTTACAGAGCTTGATTTAGGGATGACAGGTGTAGAGGAAGTTGAAGTAAGTTTGGGATATGGATATGCGGAAGCTTGAGAAGAACCAGATCGACCAAAACGAAAGAAGTTATGCTCGGGAATTCGTCCAAAACGCATGAAGTTATGAATCGTCGTTTTAGGATTGCGTCCAAACCTCATGAAAGAGTGACCGCTCATGCCTGGCGCTCGGCCAAAACGTAAGAACTTATGCTCTCGTTTGACGATTCGACTTGAGTCCTCGTCTACAGTTTCCGCTCCCATTTCCGGTTCTTGGACATATTCCGATTCATCGATCTCGTATCCGTTGTCTTCCTCGTCCGAGTTGTCCTGTCCGGCCAAGTTATTTCTCTCTTCCTCGCTCTCGCCGATCACACTTTTACCAAAGCGGAGGAATTTATGTCCTCCCATGTCAGGAGCTGATTTACCGAAGCGCATGAATTGGTGCTTGCTCAGACCTTCGCCAAAATCGTCTCGCCGACCAAACCTCATAAATTTGTGTCCCATTGGAGACTCCGAACCGTCTGAATAGCCCGGTCCTCTGCCGAATCGCATAAATTTGTGCTGAACGTCTCGACCAAAGCGAAGAAATTTGTGGTCTCGACCGAATCGCATAAACTGATGTGACGGAACTCGAATACTCCTGGAAAATTCATCCTTTGGGTCCATCAATCCCCCTTCCTCTTCCATTTCTTGGTCGGTAGTCAAACGCTCATCAAATGCATCCCCGTTTTTATCTTAAATAAAAACAACAAACAAAATATTAAATTGGTAAAGCAATCTGTTTAAATTTAAAACAGCATTAGCAAACATTAATCTAATTTTTGGAACTTAATAATATTTACCGTTCTGTACTTAAATTTATAAAACTTATGTAAAAATATTGGGTAAAGCCTTCTAAGACTAAGCTAAAAATATACTTTATGCTGCGCATTTTACTATAGAAATTATAATACAGTACCGGTATTAAAATGCTCTATTAAAATAAAAGCTTGTTTCAAATAATATTATCTAAGATTTCTGCTATTTGAATGTCTACATTTAAATCGATGCAAATTCTAGTTGTTTTTACCCCGAGGAAAACAATTTCCTAGAGTTTGCTTGATCTGTCGATGCATTACGGATGCCAATTTTACAAAAAATTAAAAAATATATTCAAAATGTACTGTACATGTACATTGTAAATTCAAATATTTTAAGGTAGGCCTACATGTACTTTTTTAAAAAAAATTAAAAATGCTGATACTGTAATATTATTACCCTTAGGATATAAATTTTAAGAAATAAAAAACGAAAAAGCTTTTCCCTATAAAATAAACAAAAATGTAATAATATCTAGCTAGTACATTTATAATTCACTTAAATTGTCGCATTACAATGCCGATAAAAAATAATCGTTACTTATTATGCTGAGTAGAAATAGAATATGCTAATCAAATTAAAGGTTCTACCAAATTAATTCACCTTTTTAATTAATCATCATCCAACATGATTTAATGACAATAAAAAAACGGTAATTTTTATCAGATTATAAAGCCACTAGAATCAACGATAAAACGCTTCTTTTAATAAGATTTATTTCATTGTTCAGTAGCTTTTAAAAGAATTTTATTAACTCTTATAAGCATTAAAAGCAGATTTTTATATTAAAAAAAGATATACCGCCATATGTTTTTAAATTTTAATTAATTGAATTGAACTGTTGTCGTCGGCTAAGCGACACATAATTATACGAGTAGTAGGCTAAAAAGGAAGCTGTTCGATACACTTTAAAAATTAAAAAAATATATATATCACCCAAGCAATAGCCTTCTCCCCCAACCCATTCTAATATCAATATTAAAACCATACATAAACAATCAATTCATTCCAAAAGCCAAATGCAACAATCCAAACTCAGACAAAATCCAGCAAAATCAAAACATAAAGTTATATCATAATAAATTGTATATGCAATTCTATACGTAGAAAATCAAATATCAGAAAACTGATTTAATACTGTTGTTTAGAAATGTATCCAACGTTTAGTGCGGTGTATTTATTTCTATATTTTTATAAATCAGATTTACAAATTTATAAAAAAAAATCTAGTAAAAAGCAGCTACATGTATACGGTATCGTAACAATAATTTCCAATTATATAAATAAAGTACATAAAACTCAAACATGCCTCTGGTTATATAACTTTTCAATTGTGTATTAATGCATTTTGCTTTTTCTTTTTTAAAAAAAAAATATATTATAGAGACCTTAATGCAGTTGATTATAATGTTTAAAAAAATAATTTCAGTTTTCTTTAGTTAATCTAATCCAGCCAGTATTAAAATTAAGACAAGTTAATTTAGATACATGTACTAAATATTTTCATAATCTTAAGTGAAACGCCGACGGCGTGTTTGAGTGAACCACGGTTAAACATCATTATTTATTCTTCCGTTGAGCGTGGAACAATAAACCCAAATTACTGAGTTTGCATTCTTATGAATTTTTAATAAGGATAGAAGCGGCATTTATTTTATTCTCTTTGAAGCTAAACAAATGAAGGCGAGAAAATCAACAAGTGATAAATAGATAATCAACTTTCACTCTCTTCCTTATTATTATTTTCAACAAAACAAAAGTACGTTGAATAAGCCTACAATTGATTTGGAAAAGCCAGAATAACTCGAATTGCAGACTCTTTATCGATTTTCAATACTGTATTCACTTGTTGATCGCTCAATATATATATATTTTTTTTTTTTAAAAAAAAAAGCATTTTTGTTTCCGGATTTCCTCGAATAATCAATCAGTTTGAAAGCTTTCAACAGCTGTCATTTTGTCTTCGAGACAATTATTACTAATTAATCAATTTAAACTAAAATCCTGTCTCGACACATCTACTTCTAAATGACATAATTTTCATCTTTTCGTCTTTCCATCTTAATCTTAAGTCATGTGACCGCATTACCCACGTACGTCTTCATTAATAAACGGCGTCAAAATAAGCGCGCGGTGATTAAATAATTGGCGACGAATAGTGCATTTTCTACGAGAATTAATATACGTCAGAGTCGATTAAAATGTGCCGATCAAATTATCAGGCTAATTAATACTTGCGATGAAGCAAAGCCTCTAGTGGGTGGCTCCGTATGCAGCTGCAGGTTGATTTTTGGTTAACACGGTGATAACGCCCAATCTTTAGTAGGCTACATGTATTTCAAATCATGCGAAAGTAAGAGTGATAGAGAAAGAGAGCATTATTAATTTTTCACCCCTTATCAGATGAAAATCGTTAGTTAAATTTGGTCACACGTGATTAAACTCGACTGATTTCACACACAGCGTCCACTAGAGAGCGTGTGTAATTGAGTAACGTTAAACAAATCCACTTCAACACCCACTCCAAACTGTCAACGCACCGAATAATAAACGAAATCTTGACTTTAAACATGCACAATATTTATACTGCGCATGCATTAATAAGGATTCATTCCATATGCCCTCTTCAACTTTTCATTATTTGATGTTTCGCGCCCACTAAAAATAACAATAATAAACCGCCTGTTTGCAATTTACCGATAGTAACACTTTCCACGAGTAGGCCAACGTTTTGTCCCGCTTGATGGACCTCAGCAGACTATCAATCAATATAAACCTACGCTGAGCTTTAACTCGTAAAAAATAAATATACCCCGGTAGTTAATTATTTCAAATCGCGAATTGAATGAAAGTGTTTATATTAGAATTATTAAAAATTAATTTAAACGTGAAGCGAATAGATTAAAAATAAATTACGTAGGTGTATTTTATATTGACTTTCGCGTAATACTTTATCAATACCAGAGCAAATATAAACAAAATGTAATTCAAGAAGGCTTACTTAATCGAATGCATTATGACAATTCTTATAATATATATATATATTTTTCACTTCCTCCAGATAAAAGTGCTGCGCACCAAATAAAATATTATCGTTTTAACCATCAAAAATCAAAAGCCATTTTTCGAAAGAATTGTTTTTTTTCACTATACCGGTAAATCATCGTGAATAAACTTGTTAACATGAATATGTTAATTTAACATAAACATGACATGTTCCAAAATATGAAACAACTATTACTAAAATACAGTAGTTTTAAAAAAGCTTACGTTTTAAAATTCATTGTTTTAAAATACGAACATAAAAATATAAGAAATACATCAAAAAAAAAATAATAATAATAATAAAAACTAGGCTACATTTACAGAACTTTAATACAAAAAATACGAATAGCCACTCAACATTAAAAACATCGTCAGTTAATCACAATGCATCAATTATAACTAAATTGTAGCCAAAAATAAATCAAATAAAAAAAAAAAGACTTTAAAAAAATTAAATAAAATAAAATACCCCTAATAGACCCCTAATCTTAATTTTAAAAAAATAAATAATAATATCTTAGGAGTTTGGGTATAATAAACTACGTTTTATTAAATACGAGTATAATCGAGACATGTAAATTGTTATTCCGTTATATATTTTAAGAAATATTGTACAAGCTCTGTTGAGAAAATTCTACATCGTGTTGATTTTTAGCAACAATTAAGCAAATAGCTCCCATAAAAACGCAATTAAATAGATAAACGTTTGTCTAATAAAACTAGTATAAGTTATGCAAATTTGAATATACTTTTAGAGATATCATTCGCGAATCGCGTATAGTATTTCCTTTACGTTTTCATCAAATTCAGCGAGTGATGATAACAATAAAGTGCTTTCGACTAGGCCTACCTACTAGACATCGTAAAAGTACACGAGGAAAAATCATCCTGGGAATAGCAACGACGAATGCAGTTTCAGTTGCATTCGCAGCTTGCTTCAGGTATACGTGCTCTCCCCTTGGGACCCAATTGACCCGTGCCAATCTTTAAACATCGCGAAAGAGCAGTTAAACACGTGTCTGCCCTTCACGTACGTTCCAATCGTGTACTTTCTTTCCCTAACTCACAAAACCGAACGGAATACTAAAATGAAACAGAATAAGGGAGAGCTCAAATACTTGAAAATACAATTTTTTTCCCCCCTCCCTTTCTCTTGTTAACACGGAATAAGTTTTGCTGCGTGAGAGATGTGCAGATGAGAAACTTCATTATAATAAGTTTTGTTTTCTATGGGTTCAGATACAGCGATAGGTAGCGCTGTTAAGATATGCGAGTAGAAAATCTATCAAAACAAAATTTGTCTCAATTTTTCGTGCTTTGAATAACAAAATATTTTGAACATCAACTGCATAGCCTATACTTTTTTTTATTTACCGGTAGCGCCAAAGAAAAAAAAACACCTTGTATCATTCGTTGTTATTCATTGACATTCAAAAACACATAGTGCAATTATAAAAAGTTGGTAACTTACATTATACGTGATGTAAAACTAATACAAAATGTTTTCAATTAATACTCATCTTGTTATCATCCAAGGATGAAAAGCAACATGTAAAATATAAACTACGCACGTGTTTCTAATATGAATATCTATTTTTTTTTTGTTTTTGCTTAACAACTACTCCAGTAATATTTTTTTTTTTGTTGGATGTACTCGTATAACATTATCCATTTCGCTCTGTTTTACTGATTCAAAGTTGATGGTTGTAGCTAGAAGGTCGCCTAAATCCCCCTTAACCTCTTCAACAAATTTACGTTTGACATTTTTAACATAAAAATAAGAAAAAAATCTAATTTAAAAGTGACAAGGAAAAGAATTAGATTTGATAGGTTTATTTGTTTAAAGTTATATCTTTAATAGAAATTTTAAAAATCTATTCATAAAACGTTTTGCTTTATATTATTTGACTGAACCAAAAAATAACCTCTTTATTCGCAGGCGTAACGATAAACCCATTTCTATAAAATTTAACATCAAATTAAAATTAAATTTACTATTACAGAATTGGGTGTTGTTGTTTTTTTTCCGTACGTTTAACGTTTATTTCCTACGATTGTGCGTGCGCAAAAATCCACAAATAAAATAATTGTATTACATAACAAAGGCAGTACTGTAATAATTAATTTAACACATTCCAAAATATAAATTATTACTGCCAAAGCTTTAGATTAGATTGGATTTTATTTATGTCATCAGTGCACAAAAAAGTAGAATACAAATAACAAAAAGAAACAGCAATCGTGCACTGATGAGGCGGCCACGAATCACAAGTGGCCTGAATGCCGCTTATCAGGTACATGTACAGTAAACATAGTCATACTGATGGAAAAAATAAAGAAAGTACACAATGAAATAAACTGATTGAACCAAATAATTACAATAACTGGAGGAAAGGCGACAACAACAAAAACTTATAGGGATGACCTAATTTTTTTTTTTAATATGAAACACGGACCAAGCACGCGCTCAAAGCTAAACGAATTAAGCACCGGTGATCGGTAGTCTACGAATACGTGAAAATTATAATTATACACTGTACTTAATTTAACGTTTTTCAAAAATGTATTTAGTTAATAAAACAATTTTTTTTAAAAAAATTCTATTCTTAAATAAAAGTGCAAGGTACCGGTACATTTAAAATGTATGCTAAAAATGAACAAAATGCCTGAACCAAATAAATATGTCAGTAAGCCTATACAATGCTACGTTATAACGCAATAATTTAAAAGACTTGCATAAATATTACATAAATTTAAAGTTTAAAATAAATTCAGTTTTTTTAAAAAAAAAAAAAATTAAAATGACAAATATAAAAAATTTTAAACTAAGTTTGTATAAACCATTTATAATAATGTACTAAACATAAAAAGTTTAAATAAAAAAATTTCAAACTACAGTTTGCCTTGCTATAATAAAGAAACACTCATTTCCACGAAATACAAACTTTAAGCGTGCGATTAAATAAGCTATTTCAATCGTAAATTACATCTCCTCCCCCAAAACAATCATTACGGTATAAAAAAAAATAAATCTGTTATTTGGTTGTAAATATATTTTTATCATTCATATTTTATAAAAAGAATGTCGCTCGTTAAGTAAGAAAGAAGAAAAAAAAGACGATTAGCTATTTTTCAAGCCCAATAATAATTTTTTTTATTGAAAAGCGAATCAGTAGAGCAATAGTAATAGCAATAAGATGAAATCCGAGCTCGTAATAAAGCGAAACGAGTTAACACGCGTAATAAATCTTTTCTTTTTTTTTTTCCAACGCCAACTTGTATTCGATTGATTTGAGACAGAAAATTGGCTCTCTCTCGCTGATCTTTCTCATATATTTTGCTTTTTTTTTTTTCTATCTCTCTTTCTCGTCATCTAATACACGACAGCTTATTGACGCCAAAAACGACATCCACCTCAAAAACGAGCATTAAAAAAGCTAAGGAGCTTGACAATTCAAGCACCGCATATCCGATACTTTGATTCCGGTACCTCCAATACACCCCCTTCCCCCCAACAATAGAAGAAAAAAAAATGAAACTAATCTATATATCTCCTTGGCAATTCGATAAGGCCGCTGATTGTTATAGCACCTGTGCTTATTCGCCGGGAGAATGCGAAACTTTTTTTTATACAATTTTTGGCGCTTCCAATTACATATAGAAAATTTTTCATTATAATATGTTGTTTTTTTTTATGATATGGCGTATGAAAAAGTTAAGAGCAGCGTAATAAGATTGAGGATTCTTCTCCACGTGAGATAGGGGAATAAAAAAGAAAAAGAAAAAAAAAATTACCGTAAATAATAACAGTGTTTAGGGTATTCTCGAAGGAAGTGAAAAATCTGTTTAAGGTGGGTTTACACTGAGTTTGAATCCCCGAGATGAAAGCGGATATATGAAATAGATAAGGCGATGGGAAAGGAAAGGAAGATGTTTTAATTAAATTAACGTCTACTTCGCTTCCATTAAAATAATTAATGATTTGATTGATTAATTAATTAAGAGCGAAAAAAAGTAATTAAATCACGAGGATAAGAAGGAAAAATCGCTCGTTTACTTTAAATGAGCTTTTTATTTGCAGATTTATCAGTGATTTATTTTCGAAAATTATAAATTAATCAAATGCTACCACGAATTAGAACGGGAATCGTCACAAAACATTTCTTTAAAAAAAAGATAACTAAGCATTTCTTATATACACTGTACTGTAGAATTTCTTTTTTTTTTTTTACCTTTTCAATGTTGCATTTATTTGCGAAATCGTTTTTTAGTCTTAAAATAACTATTCTAGATGAAAAAAGTATGCAAACATTTTTTGTTTGAACAAGCATGTTTGCATAAAATGCATCCATTGCACCAAAAAAAAAAGAAGTAAACAATAAGGTTATAGAAATTTTTATCTTGATATTCAGTGAAATTATTATTCTAAACGTGATTTAATTCAAATGGTCTTTATCGGTATACGGTTATAAAATATACCAGTCCAATAACGTTGACTTTACTTAAATAAATCCTTAATTTTAACTTGTAAAATGGAATTTTAACTTTTTAAAAACTAATATTACCGGTATAATGAAAAATGGACCTGGAAAAAATGTAGGTTTTGTTTAATGGAAATTTTATGTTAAATCACTTGCAAAGTCTCGCCGAATTTCGATCCCTTTTATAAAAAAAATTTTTTTGTCAACATTGAAAAAATTTTATTTTTTTTTAAAAAAAAGGAAAAAAGAAATCCTATAAATTCAGTTTCTTCAGTAATAAAATGCAAACACTTTAAATCTAAAATGCCTTAGTTTGCTTTCTTCAAAAACTCAACATTAAACAAGCAGTACCGGTAGCAAAAACTCCTGTTTCAAGTTTTGTTACATTTAAAATAATAATATAAATCCGAAACTACTGAAAAAGTACTAAGAATTTAATGTAACTACAGTACAAACTTCGTTACCGGTTGACAAAAAGATTTTGCTCTGTAAAATGAATTTTGTTTAGTGCCTCGGTTCTCGAGACGGATTTTCATCTCAGGCAGAGAGTTGGGTTAAATTTTAATACAGTACAGTGCTTGCTGCAGCTTTTGTTGGTTTTACAAACTCAAAAAGTCTTCAACTAAAAATTACTTAGGATAAAAGAATAGTTAGCCTACGTAAATTAACTCGTTCTGAAAATTATTATAAGCTGTAAAATGTAAATGAATGTCAGTTCAGCAAAGTTTTCATGCTGAAAACTGATAAAGAGAACCAAGCGTAACCAAAATAAAATAGCGTTCGTTAAATTCCGATTTTTTTCAATTGCTAAAAAAAACTTGATAATGCGAAATCGCAATTTACCGCAAAATATGCTGTAATTATTAAAACATTTGCAATCGACGATAAAATAGCAATGGTAAAAAAGTTGTAAAAATCACCTTTAGAATAGCCTACAGCATAATAATACTGTATAATAAGTATAAATCTAAATTTTTTGTCAATTATAATGTTTGACATTATTTCATTTAACCCAACTTTAAAGGCTAATTTATACAAATAAAATCGGATATAGGCTCATTAATTTTTTTTAAAGAAAAAGTGCAGTACCGTATTCCTAAAAACATTCGCATAAAAAAGTATCGCCCATTCGCGCATTTTGTTAACAAATCAATAAAATTGAATACATCTTAAGAAAATTATGAATCGTATGATATGAAATGCCGTTATAAAAATAAGTTTGATTTATCACAATTTGCAAAAGTACACGACGCAGGATGCTTTTTATAAGATATTTGTTTAAGACATATTTATCTATCATTATAAAAATATATTACACTAACAATACTTTTTTTTTGTAGAACACAATTTTCTTAAAATACAGGCGCCTTCGGTGCTCCCGGGGTCGTTGCTCCCTCTACCCCACACTAACTACAGCATACTGCAGACTTCGATTTCAATTTTAGATACGTTACAAACAAATTGAAAACATTCAAAAAAAGAAAAAAAAGTTTGCCATATGAAACCATAATAAAATTACAAATACATATTTGTAAAAATAAGAATCCTCAAAAATTTTTTTTTATCTTCAAAATTATAAAATTATCCCAACAATCTTTTTAAAAATTTTTGAGTCCTCCATCTCTCTTTGTTAAATATTGAACTATCCCCCACTAAAATAATGCCAAACATTATCCATCCTCCCCCATAGTCTCTTTCTCTTTAAAAAAAAATTATATGATTTTAGTTGAAATGCAAAAATTATTGGCAATCCAATAATTATTGAATAAAGATTTAACTTTAAAAATACGGTATTTAAATCGAAGTACAATATACTGTAGGTGCAAATCTAATCATTTCTTTTCTTCGCGTAGTTAAATTTAAATTTTCTTATTCAGCTAAATTTTGACTTCAGCGAGCCAACTTCAGTAATTCAACTCTGGCAAATAATTATTGAGATGACGCACGCGCATTATAAATTTTTTAAAATATCTTATTTATAAAAAAAAAAATATATATTACTGACACTTTTGAACCGTGAAAATATATTTTTCTATGTTTACGCTTTCCATGCGTTAAATGAGTAAAATTTGATAAAAAAAAATATCAATCAAATTATTCCAAACACAATTATATATTTTTTTTTACTCGCTCTCATATTCCCCAATCCTAATTTTCTATTCACCAAAGTTGAATAAGATTGTATACACAAACCGCACATAAAATTCCGCGCGTCGGCGTTATTAGCTGTGTAAATAAAAATCAGAGATATATCTCACATTTACAATAACATGATTAAAAACTGCCATTCCAATATAGGCTACTGTATATTGTAAAGAAGAAAATGCGAGAAAAAAAAAATTAAATATAAATGAAATTTCTCAATAATAAATGTTTTCATTTTTGCGCATTTCGAGTAAATATGATTAAAATTTATTTAAGACTAAAAAATAAAAAAAATAAAAATAACAACGTAGAAAATCACTCAAAATAAAGTTTATCAAAACAAAATATCGAAGATCATACGAGTATTTCGCAAGTTTAAAAAAAATCCACATTCTTCCATGTACAAGTCACGCGAAAAAGCACGTGCATTACGTCATGAAACTGCGGGAATAAAGTCTCGCCCGCTTTTTCTCTTTCTCTCTCCCTTCTTTTCTATTGAAATAAAAGTAAATTGGGTGTGTAAACAAAAGAACATGTAAAAAAAAATGTGTTAAAAAATCGAATTCCTCGCAAATGGAATCAGCATAAAAAGTGCAAACAAAATCGTCAACTATAAAAAAAAGGAGAGAAAAATACGCCCGCGCGACACGTTTAACATTTAGAAGTAAATTTGGAAGAATCAAATAAATCTTCTCCAACTTGAAAACGTTAAAGAAAAATGTCTTCGATTCTGAAAATGGCTTCATCTCCCACTCCACCCACCACCCCAACCTCCTCACCTAGTCGGAGTGTGAGGGTTTAATAGAAACAGACGTCTCTTCCGCCCCCAATCAACATCCTCCGCTTCAACTCCCCCTCCTCAATGCGTCACCACGCTATTTGCGCCATTTTCGTTTTTCATCAAAAGCGCATTCGAAGAAATTCTCCATACGCTTAGGTGTAGATGATGGGAACATGTGCGGTGTGAAGATGGAAGAAAACGATAAGCAAATAAATAATGGAGACAGATCAACTCTTGTTTTTTTTTTTTTCTTCTTCTCTTTTTAAACCCGTTAAAGTGGAGAAAAATTGTTTTCAATTTCGTTTTTCAAAAGAATTTTGCAATTTCATTTAATAAAAAATAAAAAAAAAAAAATTTAGCTTGTTTTTAAATTTACTTTAACCAACATATCGGCTACTAGAGTAAACAATTCCTAATGTGCGTAATATAATACACCGCAGCGCGCATTTTATTCTCTCGATTTATTTAAAATTATCGTATCAATAAAACTGCTATTTCAAAGTAATTTTGCTTAAAAATTAATTTACTGTACCGGTAATAGAAATATTATCAATGTTTTTAATATTTCAAACGCCCGTAAGCATTGTACCAAAATCTCTATATGATTGTACCTATTAGTGATAAGTTTTTATATTTTGGATTACTATTATAATTCTACTTGAATAGTTCTTAAATTTTATTGTTTATACAGTAGTCATTAAAATGAATCACTAATCAAACATTTAAAACAAAAACACTCGTAATTATTGCAAAAGTTGATTGCATAATTTAACATGAGACGGTGCACATGCGACGCCTATTTGACAAATAGCGTAGCCTATTTAAATTATGGTAATGTAGTGAAACTCTCTAATGGTATTATTTATTTGCATTCTAAAATTCAGTAGCGCTAATAAGAATTTTAAATCGCGCAAATTAGCGAATTTAAAAATAAATAAATAAACAATACGCCACCACTTCTTTGCATAAAAAAACATACATTACACAAACTTAGCAAACCCAAACTTGGCTTTGCGTCTTCCATAGGTGCGAGCTTTAATTAATTACTATTAGAGTCTATTAATTACTATTAGTCTTTGCCAGTTTATTTTAGTAAAAATCATCTAACTGAAAAGTGTAGTGCATTAACATGCTTTCCTTGGGCAAACTATAGTTTAATGGATTTGAATTAAAATTAAAATATTTTATCTTACATTTACTTTTAAAAAAAACTTTTGTTAAAATTACTGTTAATTAGCGTTGTTAATAAGCGTTTGTCAAAAGCCAAAACTCCTCATGTTTTGCATTAAAAATTGCATTTATAAAATTAATATTAAAAAAAAAAATTAATAGTGTAAATATGCTTATCACTAATTAATAGTACACAAGTACTAAATTAATTGTGTTCATATAAATAATATTATTGCTGGTTTAACATGTAAACTCTGTGCATGTCGCCTACTTATAAGAATAGTATTAGCCTGCACTTTCTTTCATAATAGGCAATCACTCAAAGCAATGGTGCTTTGCACATATGCATAAAGCTCAGGGGTAACTTTCAGGTTTTATTTCCATGTTTATTGTTTTATTAATTTGCGTCAATAAAAATACAAACATGAAGAAGCAACTTTAATATTTTATTCGCGTATTTATTTTTTTATGAATATGCGTCAATAGAAAGACGAAAATAACGCACCAATCAAAAACTAACTTTAGATAAATAAAAAAAAATCCTGAATGCATTATTAATAGCTCTCATAAAATCATGCATACTCAAAAGATAACCAAAAATTTAAATAAAATTAATCGTTTTTGCTAAAATATTTTAAAATTTGGAAAGGCTATGAACAAAATTATAAATTTTAATTTTAACGATGGATATTTCATTCAATTTGTTATTTTGTTTTATTAAAATATATTATAATAATATTCCTGGGAATATACTTAAAACTTTTATTTTCAAATTATAGGCCCTACTGTAACTAGTTTCCGCATCGTTTTATAAGCATGAGTAATATAAAAATATAGGTTCGTTAATACGTTAAGACTGTATTAAAAACTCAAAAGAAAACCAAATATTTAAAAATATGCACCGTATGACATATTTTGAAATACAATTATGTACAAATATGTTTTCTCAAGCCATATTTATTTACTTAAAAACACATAAAATGATTTTAATCTTGCATTTCTGTTTCATCTGAACTGCGTAGAAATATTTGAATAAAATTCCTTTTCCATATTCTCTTTGTACAGTAGGTAGCCGGAAGCCATACAGATAGATTACCACTTAGTTTTGTAAAAAAAAAAATTACATTTCCGGTATGCACCGTCACATGGAAAGCTATTCAACTAAGCGAAAATCCTAATACTGCAATATAAATCAACTTATGAAAATGTAAAACGAGTATGTACATCATTTCAAACATTTTTCACGCTAATCATTTTTAAAATACAGTAGTAGACAAAATATTAGCGAATTTAAAATCTTGCTTTATATGAATACTGTACATGTAAATAATAATGATCTATCGCACTATTTTGATTGTCAAGAATTAGAGAGTTTTAAAAAAATATTATTTCAAGTAAATTTAATGTTAGCAACGCAATTATTGTTCTTCATTTGCTAGGTTTCTTAATTACTGGCAGAAATCAGCTTGGGTTTGTAAATACTGTACATTTTATTCCCCTTCAAATTTTGAGTTCAAGTGTTCTTTTAACCTTTATTCAGTCTCTTTTTTTAAAAACCACAGTGTATTCACGTGGTATAACAAAGAAACATCATAATAAAACGAAAATTAAAATAACAAAATTAGATCTCCTGGTGGCAACTAAATATCACAACGTTAGCACATCAGTCTCGATTAACATTCAGATTCCATCTGCTTAATCTTACGAAATGAGCCTCTATAATTATTTTCCATTCCCCATCATCATCATGCGAGGAATCTCGACCTATTTGAATTATTAACTAAATATTAATGAGCTACGTTTTATTACTGCCGTTGAAAATCTATTGTTTATAACAAAAAAGAAAAGTAATAGAGAGCGAGAGGAGGAGAAGTCTACCGTTGAAATGAAATGCCAAAGCGCATCCTGGCTTAAGTTACAAAACAAACATAAAGCGTTATTTAGTGAAGAAAATTTAAAGCAAACATGAAGAGAAAAGAAGACTCGCGAGTGAGAGAGGAGAAAAAAAATTACACACGCCAAAATATTTCTGATGAAAATGGCGCCAATCCATCTTTTCAGATTCCCATAGTTCGACAAACGTAAACACAGACGAGGAATCAAATTTCGCACTTTTCTCAATCCACGTCAAACATTTCGCCGTAATATTTATTTTCGTCTCGTCGAATCAACGAACAAACACGAAAAAGTTATAAAATTTACTTACATAACAATATTTAAAAAAGAAAAAGTAATAAAAAGTGGCAAATCTCGTAGCCTATGCCATCGTGTATTAGAATCAACGAAAAATCGGTCCAAAAGAAGAAAAAAAAAAGAGGCGCAAATAATGTTGATATTGAGTTTTTAGTTCGTGTCCTAAAATAAATTTAAAGTCTGTCACCGGCTTATTTTCTTTCGCTAGCAAACAATTTGTCGTAGATGATAAGGGTGTTGAACGCCATTGGGAAAGACAGGGCTATACCGTACACAATAAAAGCAGAGAATGGCGCATCTGAGGCTCGAAACGAAAAAGAAAAAAAACCCCCTCATTCATTCAAAACAAGCGTATTCGAATTGTCCGAAATTTTATTTGTCAATTCGGTGTACGTGTATACTTAGTCAAGGATACAGTAGACCTATGTGTAAATGAAATAACTTAGCGCAAACAAATACATGTACGCTATTTTCTTTTTATCTCTCACAATCTAACAATAAGGCCTTTTATAAATACAAATAAAAGAATAATATTGAATAACGTGAAGTTCATGCAGGTCTACTTTGAACAAAATTTGTATGTTTAACCATTTTATTCAAATAAAACTAAAAAATAAAATAAATAAATAAGAGTTTGCATTGCAAAACTTTTCTATAATTGCGCGGAAGAGTTTAAATTCGTTACAGTAATTAGTTAAAATGGCAAAGTTGTTTATTATTACATTATGTTGTTATGAGACCATCAAGTAGATTTTAATTAAAATTGTCCCAGTAACCGATCAATTATTTGCGTTAAGAGACAGTGCTGTATGGTATTACTGTAGTCATAATACGCTTGTATAAAAATAAAAAAACTAAAACTAAATAAAAAGAGGTATTTTCTATATAAAAACGAGATAATGTGCACAATGGTGAATTTGCTTTACAATTTACCCGTCTGCTAAGCTATGTCATGCATCCAATTGTTGAGTGGGGCGGAAAATCGATTTTAAATCGATATTTAAGTTTAATCGCATAAAAATATCGCTTTTACCCCTCCCGCACAATTTCAGCCACTGACAATAAATTCAACCGAGATGCTTGATTTAACATTAACGGTTCATTTGCGAAAAGCCAATTGCTCTTTTCAATAATGATGCAAAAAAAAAAAAAATACAAATAACCTCCCCGATAGAAAAAAAAAAACCAATGTTAAAAAGTCATATTGGAACTAGCAAAATAAATATATAAATGACTCTTACCACTTTCTTTATATGACTTGCAAAGACTTTGCAACGACGTCGATCCTTCCGATGACGTATTTACGCAATTACTGGTTTTAACAAGAGCTGGTCCTCCATTTCCGTGGCCATAACTAGGCCCAAACGTTAGTAAACACAAACACAGACCAATGGTCAAAGCAGAATTCATTCTGGAATTTCAAAAACAAATAATAATAATTATTGTTACCTCGCCTCGAAATTTATAATAAATATCATTAGGTAAGTGACATTTAGAACAGTTTGCACCAACGTAAATTAACTCTTACGTCGTTCTTCAATAATTCTTTAAAGTCAACGATTGAAAGTAACTTAATAAAGAGTTAAGCTACGTTGCTGCAAACGACTCTTACTATCTGTAGGAAGAAATTTATAAAGTTTCTTCTCGCTAAGATTGATTAGGTTTTTTAAAGTATACGACGACAAATTGTTACTCTTTCGTTGAGTAACGAGATGTTTAATTCAATTGTTATTCTAAAGTGGCAAAGTATTATAGAAGGTGTTTTATAAAACATACTTAGCCTACACATTAAAATATACCGGTAGTGTATATTTATTTATGATAATGTAAAGCATACAACAATTTCGAATTGATAAATTATGTAAATTTCCATTACGATATTATAATACTTCAGTATACAATTTTTAACTGCTAAAGCAAAAAATTCCAAAAAAAATAAATAATTAAATAACATTAAATTTAATATTGTCTATACTTTAAAATTATAATAATATTTTGTACTACGATAACACATATAAACAAAAAAAAAACAGAGATCAGATGAGTATTAAAATATTACTCCATATTAAATTGTAAGAATCAATCCACCAGAGTTGGCGCCGTGGCTTAGTTGGCAAAGCGCCTGTCTAGTAAACAGGAGATCGAGAGTTCGATTCTCTCCGGTGCCTACTTTCCTGACTTTTAAAATTAAGAAAGTTTGTTTTACAAATTAAATTTTTAATCATAAAACATAAAGCCAGCTGTATTTTTGCGAGACTTAAAATTAAACTTGACGTTTTCAATAATAAACTTTAACAAACCTAAACGCACTTTTTATGTTATTTTTAAAACGAAAAGTACAAAATATTCAAGAGAATTAAAAATTGGTTACATTAAATGAATTGAGACTACTGTACTTACATCATCAAATTAACCGCATGAAATACCCCGCAATTAAAATAAAAGCCGTAAATTTAATTTTAACGATATGGCTGCGCTGAATTAATCAAAATTATAATAATAAATGATAATTTAAACTTAAAGAGGAAGGGGGGAAAAAAATATACAAAATATTGTTTGTGTTTAATAAATTATTGCCAGAGTCAAAAGAATTAAAAACGAATTTGTAAAAATTTCTAGTAGATTAAACTGACGAGCAGAGTTTACGGCGCTAAAACCCATAAAAGGCCCGAACGTAAAACCCGTTAAAAAGTTGGCGTTTCAGTCACTAATTAACGCAAATTTACGCAACAGCTGACGCTGGTTGACGTCACGCCAAATGAGCTTTCCAACACGTCATTAAACGGCGAGCGAGTTAAAACCGGAAACGCTAATTTTGAGTTATTCCGAATGTAATGTGGGCTGGCAGAATTAAAGATGGCGACGACGGTGAATTTTACGAGTGTTGACACTCAACCGCCAATTTACAACAACTATCAGTGGCAATTGTCGAAACTAAGAAAGCGAAAGAACTAATAAGCGAACGAAGACGCGAACAAATCGCATTTAAAAATTGCTTCCACTGCACAAAATTTATTACCGCGCTCTACATAACATACGCCGCAATTTTATTCGACAAAAACAATCTTGTTATAAAATATAAGTACAGACTAAAAATAAAATTAATAAACTCAAAGCACCGCTAAGCCTATTTTTAAAACAAATCTCAACCATCATATTATTACTGTATGTGACGGATTTGTTCATGTTCACATGAAGCAATTATTTTAATAATACTTTCTAGGACTAATTTTATTTCTGAGTTATGTACATACTTTTTAAGAATCTATTAAACTACAACCATACAATCTATTTATGAGCCTTCATAAAGCATGGATCACCATGCCAACTCACTTTTGTAATGCTTACAGATCCCGCTTTGCGTCTTTTCTAAGTTGATTCTCTTCTAATATTATCACTAGATCCGGCTCTGCGTTTTCTCTTGAAGAAAAAATGCTTAAATTTTGTTTTGCTTTTAATAAAACAACTAATTGTTATAAACATAAAAGATGTTCTTTAAAAAATATATATATTTTGCAAAAAATATTTTTACTAATATTTGTAATTTTTATGAGAAGAAAAGAGAAATGTGTTGGAAACTAATATAGAAAAATATTATTGAGATACATGTAACTAGTCTTATTTGCGTTATTTAAATGCTTTCCTAAGCCAAATTGTTATTCCCTTTGCCGCTTGCGTCTTTTCACCTTTCCTACCCATGTTTTGAGATTGTACCTAGGAAGCAATACGAGGTCGGAGGTCTGAGTGAATTTTATATTAAACTTTTTAAAGATCTTTTAATCAATATTTAGATATTTTTTTCCAAAAAAAAAAATTCTACCGTACGTCTGGATATAGTAATAACGTATTTCTGAAAATATTAAAAAGCCAAATAAATGCCCAATATTTTGCGATTACCTATATGAAATCTACAAAAAAATGAAAATCTGCTGAATAATATTATGCAAAAATCTGGATAGAAAAGGTCGAAAGTTGAAAGAATAATTTGAGTTCCCTTTTAAAACCCACATTACAGTATTCGAAAATAAATTGGACAACTCCAGTTTAATAAATCAATTAAACGTTAACCAATAAATTAACATTATGATTTAAAATACAGTAGTAAGCTTATAACCATAACTACTGTAAATCTATAAGAAGTAGCTCATTAGAGCTTGTCAGCATTCCAAAAGCAAGATAAGCTTGATAGAGCTTAAGTTGGGTTGATTTAAGCACCCGAAAAAGTTATATGCGGGGATGAAACCATAAACAGTTGCATTTTCACGCATACTTTAAGTAGCCTTTAGTTTATGTTAAAAACGTTAGTCATTAAAATTAATCAGCTTAAAATGATCACTATTAATACATTTAAAAAATAATAACTAATAATTTCTATATTGATCGATAAAACATAATTACAACTGATTACACAGTACGTTTGCCAACGCAATTTTTTTTTTAAATTAAAAAATATGAATTTAAAATAAACTATTGTTAAATTTTTCATATTAAATCGTTTTAAAGCTTTTTAAAAGTAAGTTTCAAACTTTCTCTAGTTACATAAATTTAATATTTTGAGAACCAATTCTAGTTACCCGAAAACTATTTTTATGTCAGAAATAAGAAAATTCATATTCATAAAAAATACGTGTATTCGACTTTAAAAATCAATACTTAATAAAAGTAATTCCAACATTTTTCAAAAAAAAAAAAAAAAAACTGCATTAAAAATACTGTATTTTTCTACCAAAATCAGTTAATTCTTTCAAATTTGAAACAAGAGTAAATATTTCGTCGTAAATAATAACAAATACATGTAATAATACACTACATGTGTTGTATTATTTCCTTACATTGTTCTCTCGGTCATTTTGTTCGGAACTTTTTTTTCATTTGAGTATCATAATAATAATTACGCGACGGTGTACGACATAATAACGCTTTGTCATTGAAAATTGTGCTGTTCATTATGAAAAAAATACTGCGCTGACCACTTTGTCGGCGTCGTTCTATTTTATCCAAAAAGAATAAGCCTTCGTCAAAAAAATAATCAACTTTAGCTAATAAGTTGAGCTCGACAGTTCTAATTGTACAAGGTTGCGGTACCGTAAATTATTAATAATGAAAAATATTTTTTTAAAATGTTAATAATTATTTTTTTTCAAGCGTTCTAATTACGGGAAATACAAGTTCTAATAAGTTTATGGTTAAAACTTTCGCTTATACTGTTTCTATTTACGGAAAAAGTTTTTTTTTTATATGTCAGACAATGTGAAAGAATAACATGAAAACACAATACCGCATAAGAAAACAATGATTTATCAGCAGAAATACAATTTTCAAATTCAAAAGCCAAAATTTTCTAGTTTCCGACGTAACATTTGATGCAGCAAACATCAATTTCGAATCCTAGTCAGGCATCCTTTTCAAAACTTCCAGCATTGAAATGAAAAATGTCGGAGGCAGATCGGATGCAACTGAAGGAAGAAGAAAACCTTACAAACTTTCAATGCGTTTCCACATGAAATATCGCTAATGTCAATAATGGCTTTTATTTGGCCTTTTTATTTTTTTTTTCTTCTTAAAAATAAATAAACAAAAATTAAAATCATTAATAAACTCAGCAAAATAAAACTGCGAAAAATTTCAAAATCAACCACAGCGTATAATAAACTATCAAGAAAAAGATTAAGTACTCTAATCAAATATTGACAAGCCCGTGACTATGAGGGGGGGGGGGGGGGGGGAAAACGTTTAAAAGCAAAA